>JACXGJ010005974.1:0-36580 GCA_016801105.1 Esox niger | reverse complement strand
GCCCATATATACAAGAGCACATTCCCTCCACTTTCTAGCTGTTATCCAATCGTATAAGGGCAATGTATATCACAACCTCCCTATTCCTAGTCCCAAACTTTGGAATGTAAGGGGGATGTGTGGAGTTAATGTTCAACCATATTCCTTTGTGCTGTTTCCAAGGACCTACAGAAAGTTACATACATTTGCAAAGCCATAGCACTCTGTGTTGTGTCCTTTAGAATTGAAATACACCTAAACAGACATACTTTCTCACATATGTTTCATAGGAAGTGAATGTGCCAAGATAATGAGAATAAAAGAAACATCTCTGTTTAGATTCCCTCTGTAGGTTGCGCTCTGATAACCACAGGAATGTTTACATTGACCATTTGGCATGGGGGTTACTGTCTTTGCTTTGCTTGGTAAACACTCCCTCAATGTATATATCAGCTTGTAACCAACATTACAGATTGAGAAGAGAAGAAAAGAGATTGAGCCTGTAACATCATGCGCTAATAGACCATCAAATGCTGGAATAAACAATTAAATGACTCTCCCTTGACAACCGCGAATAATAATTACAACCACAATACGAAACTGCTGATTTCTAACACTGGCAACATGGGGCCGCGACAAGGATCTAAAACTGCACTCACAGTATTCATAATCTGATTCTATTTGCTGCTCTTGGATAGATTGCTACGTCTGACTGTTTGTCCCACCCCCTCATTTGCTTAAGGAAAGACAGGAATTAAATAAATTGGGAAATAATATTGATGAGTACATTTATTATTATATTTTAATGTATAAAAATATTGTTCAAGGTTGGCTAAAAGTGTACCTGGCTAGTTTGTTAGACAATTATCAAATATGACTTGAACTCCATCCATATAAAGACATTTTAAGTACACTGCCTTCATCCAACCACCACCAACAAAGGTCACAAAAACAACCATACTATATATAGCCAAAATACTTTTGTCCAGTATAGTTTATACTAAATGAACATCTACATACAGTACATGTTCTGTTTCAAACCTAGATTTCTCTGAATAATTCTGAATAATTTAAAAACAGACATAGTCATTAGCCCATTCACCTTGTAATGAAGTCATAAAAAATTATCATAATTGAAAAAGAAACATTTAATAACTGCATTAGAATTGCTTTTTATTTGTATTTCAAATGTCATATCTTAGTCTTTCATGAAGTGTTTACTCCCTTCCTCTGAATTTTATCACTTCATTAAGTAATGATTTTGAACAAGATTCAAAATCTTTACTTAATCTGAGTCAGTAGAAAGAGTCCTACAGCTCAACACTAGTTCTCCCCTTCAGGGATGCCAGCTTTTAATGAGAGTATATTGCCCAGTCACCCGCAGACTCCACAAAAAACCTGCCCAAACACAATTTTCTGAAAATAAACCCACCCATGCTCATGGTGTGTACATTGTCACTCTGCCTCTCTCTCAATTCTGTCTCTTTGTCTCTCAATTCTCTCTCTGGCACTTTCCCTCTTTATCAGAATGTGTAAATTGTAAAATAAATAGACAAATATTGGTTATGTTTACAATGTTTGTTGTGCTCCAATGATTGTCCTTTTGTTATTGTAAATCTTACTGATGTAATTGCACATTGCAGTATTTCATCTAACAGATATGGGGGTTTATCAATGTTTGATTTAATTTCATGATCAGAGGAAAATGGGTTGCTTATTTGATCATACATTTGGCTGTTGGTTAAGACATGCAGGTCTGTTTCATTCTCATTGTAAAGAGTGCACATATTCTGCCTTTGCCTTGATGTTAAAAGGCCATCACAGGCAGATCTGGTACTCCAGCAATGTTCAATGAGTCTGTAAGAAATCAAGGTTGTTCTGAATAGTTAGTTACAGTGGTCAGGTATTGTGCCACTGTGTACACTTTGTTTAGGGTAAGGTAGCAAATTTGCTGTTTGTTGGTTGATTCTTTCAACCCAATTCTTTCCAGTTTATCGGATCAGATGTTTTCTCATGATCTGACTATGTGTCTCTTATTGGGCACAGGAGGGACTGTTTGTATGTTTTCCAGTCTATGTCTCACTCTCTCTGTCTCCCTTTCCCTCTATATGACAGGCGTCTTTGATTTCTTTCCCAACTCAACACTCTGAGATTCCACCCAGGCAAATTTCCCCTTTTTTCCTTCTGTGTTGAGTATAAAGGCCATTTTCATTCAGTCCACAACTAGAGTGAAATTCATCTTCACAAGAGTGTAGTTGGATCCACATATTTACATATTTAACCGCACCTCAAGAAACACTACACTTGAGGTTAACATTACACTTGTTACAGAATCATTTGGATAGAAGCACTTCTAAAGATGTCTAATAATTTTCAGGCGTGGTAGCTGTGAGTGGGATTGTCAGAAACTGGACGGTTGTAACATTCAACTAGTGCATAACCACGCTGGAGAATAGAGAGCAGCTCAGAGCAAAATATGTATCTCATTTCAAGTACGATTAATAGGATGCATGAGCTTTGTTTTCATCTTAGCGACTTCATTTGCACCCTTAAGTCTCAGCAGTTCATTTCAATTACCAGGCTGAGCACTCTCTCTTTCACTCTCTCTCTTTCACTCTCTCTCTCTTTCAATCCCTCTCTTTCACTCTCTCTCTTTCACTCTCTCTCACTGTTTCTCTCTCTATTCTCGATTTCTCTGTCTCTCTAAGGGCTTTGCGAGGACATAATTCTGTGAGACTCAGTGATTATTTGCATAAAAGGATAATTTACTTTCTCACAATTTCAATCTCGTTATTATTTGAAGGGGTGCACTAATATACCTAACACATGCAATCACCCACCATGATCAGGGATGGCATTAGATCCAGAAGAGCTGCTGCCACCCACAGACATCTGAGCTGAGATGGATGAAGAGCTGAGACTGATTGCGTGATGAGAATATCTATCCCATGTTGATATAGTAGGGGTTAGAGAAACACTACATATCTCTCTTAAAACTGCTTGGACAATATGTCTTGGTTATACCAACAACTTTTTTAAGGTGTTTTATGTTTGATTAAAGACTGCAACTTCAATACAAAAGTTAGCGACATCTAGGAACACATCTAATAAAGAATTTGGGATATTTTGAGGTTTAGTGGGTTTTTGGGGAGGTGTGGGTTTTTGATTTGTAGGTGACATTTGCAGGGTACAGGATACAGGGTACAGGCTTTAGATATTAATGTCAATTATCATACATTATATTTGTCAAACATGACTTGATATTATGCAAAACCATTCTCTTTCAGAAGAAAATGAAGTGAATTATTGAAGAAATTACTGAAGTTTTATAATTGATAAAACTGTGATCTGTTGTTCTCAGATAACTGTAATTAGATTAATACAATGACATTAAATGTCTCTTGATGAGTCTTTCCTTAACAACAGATGGATATGTAAATATCACATTCTGCAACCACAAAAAAAGGATTGCCAGAAAAACGATAGATTTAAGCATGCAATCTCTTAATCTTACTGGTAATCAGAGCACATGCCCAATTACATCAATGTATGTTGATATGGTATAGCTCTGCTTACAGAGAGACGCGGAGACAGAGGGATATGGAGAAAGTGAGGGATATGGAGGAAAAGAGCAATAGGGAGAGACAAAAAGGGGAGAGAAGCAAGATTGATAGAGTTGATGGTAGCTTTCATTAATGTGGTAACACACTGGATTTGGAGTCTGGTCACTCCTCATGTGGGATGGCGACAGCTTAGCTTATTTAACGAGAGTGAAGGAGAGGAAGAAGAGTAACATTCAGCATCTGATTGATCATCTAGAAGGATCTGTGATTGCTAGGATTAACAATAATTTAATACAGCCTGTTCCCCATCCTAAAGGCAATATGTTTAATCTACTATTAAGCTACATGGTGTTTGACAGCCTGGTGCTACAGGCAATACTATTCGGCTGAGACCACCTCTGTGAGACACCTCCTTAGCTGTGTCTGTCTGAAACACGGCATCGCCATGAAGCCTAATCGACATTCAATACGGAGCCCTCCAATCACTCTGCCTAAGGACCTTAATTTCCATGGTAACATTGTGAAAACACCCTGAGCACCTTCAGAGTGCACAGTGACAGACAGACAGACGGGCAGGCATCCTCCAGTGGTCACACTCCATCGTGGTGGTGTGTATTTGCACACACGTCTCTCTTGAATTATTCCCAAGTCCGAGCTCTCTTTTTTTCGACCTCCCCCCTTCAGAAGAATAGGATGGTTCCTTACGGAGAGCAGACCTAAGGGGTGAAGGTCTCCCCTTCCTCCAGCACATCCTTTGACTCCTGTCGCCTCCCCAATCCGGCACAACCGCCGCTAGCCCCCCAAACAGTGAATCAATACAGCAGTGTATTCAGGGATTGCATGTCATATCCACTCTGAATGCACAGCGAGGAGAGGCATGGCGGGAGGTGTGGGGCTCGTAGGGAGACTGTGGAGCTGCAGGCTGCTAGCTAACTGTTCTATTCCCTTTACCTATTCTCTCCCATCAGCACAACCAATTAAAATGGAGTAGCCACGTTTGTTTGTAATTAATATGCTGCTCCGTGAAGTACCATAACAAGACACTGTATGCACCTGATTGGCTTTGTGCTTAAACAGACTTCTACAATGTATGCCGACACTTAAGAGGTACTGGGGACTGTTTACACTGTGGTGTATTGGAAGGTAAATTGAGACAAGGATGTAGTTGAGATGTTCCCTTTGGGTTGTCATCTGAAAACTGAACAGTTAGGCAGACAGATTTTTTGTCATTCTATGATTGCACCAAATCGCAAAGTTTTTGAATAACACAATAGGACCAGAGATTCAATCCTTAAACTGCTCCTTTAAAAGATTTTGCTCATATCGAGAAGAGCCCATCCTCTAAGACAATGACTTTAGAGCACTGGGAGTATGACAACTGTTCCGAAAATTAAGACAAATCATTTAAAAAAGAACACCACTGACCTCTGCAGATGAAATGTCTGTAGAATTTGTGAATCCTGAAAGACTATATGTGGAACCATTCTCATTATCAGTTCACCTTCCCTATAAACCAGGACTCAATTAGGACATGTGAATTGGATGGAACTGTTACATTTTTCTGTCAGACAAGGCTTATTGCAGTTTCTCCATCCTGTCAAGTCTTATCAATTTTCAAGGACAGACTTTACCCGAAATGGCAGGTGAGCAGATAATTTTTTTGGCCAAGGGGCCTGACTAATTTGAGTATTTTGTGTGAAGTTATAATTATTTATCAAGAAATCGAGTCCTTAAGGGAAAAAAGGTGTATGGTTTGGGGTCACCAGTGGAAAAAAAATGCCAAGGTCACTTAGTGATCCCAATCTGTCCGACAGTGAATTTCTCATCAGGTCAGATTCCCTCGACAGGAATCCGTACCTGTCTTATTCAACAGTGGCGTCGTCAGGCCTGGTCATCCGGGGCTACAGCCCCAGATCTTTTATGAATAGCCCCAGATCTCAAATCAACCAAACAAAATAAAATAATAATAGCCCCGGATCTATTCATCTATAATTCCGATTGCACATTATGACAATGTAGACATGCAGGCAGGTGAGAGAAAGAAGACTTGAGATACTTAACACTACACAGATGTACTAACTAACACTTGAGCACAGGTGTATAGATAGGACACACGTCCTGCTGGGTGTTGCCCATGTGACTGTCACAGGCTTGAGGGATAGGACCATTGAACAAATGCTGGAACATCCTATACAAGGGTCATTTACGCCTTTCTTATTGGAGGGTATTTGGCTTGGTTTGACACTTGGCCGCCTCCCTTTTATTAGGTATAAGTACTGTGGAACTTCCTGTATTCTTTGGAGAGGGAGGGAGAGAGAGAGAGAGTGGGAGAACTATGACCTGTTAACATCAATGTCTCATGCTTAATAAAGATGGCTCTCCCCTGACTTTTGGTTGCATAACTTTTTGTTCTTAGACATCATCAGAACAGGAAGCTAACACAGGTGTGGGTAGAGTACTTATAATCTTTACTCAAGTTAAAGTACCGTTACTCGTCCTAAAATGTACTCAAGTAAAAGTACCACCTGAAAAAACTACTCAAGTAAGAGTAAAAGAGTACTTGGTCAAAAAAGTACTGGAGTGCTAGTTACAGATTTTGTTCAAGACATTAACACCATTGTAACAAAAGGGATAAATTATTTAAGTAAATCATTTATAATGTTTGAATAGGCATTTGTTTTGCAGTTTAAGGTAATGCCGAATAGAAAACAAAATACATTGCAAAAATAAATAATACTGTATTTTTAATATTAATCTGTGTTGCAAATAAGATTATTGCCAATTAAGACTATTGTACATATTACTGGTAAAAAATATTGATGTCACGAGGGTGTGCGCAGGGAATCCAAAAAGGGAGATGGAGGCAAATGCAGGGTTCAGGGGAAAACTTTAATGAACTAAACACAAAACAACACAGAGTGCCGTGCGCTACTAAAAATAGAACAAACTAAAACTAGACGAACAGGCGAACATTGGGGCCGGAGCGAGCGAGCAAACAAACAGTAACAACATGGACAGTGACAAAGACAATGACCCAACCAAGGCAAGAAGAAACTGACTGAACTAAATACACAGACTAACAAGGAGAACAGAAACAGGTGGGGGCAAAACACAGGTGAACGAAATACACTGATCAACTGAAACAAGGACATGGCAGATCACAGACAAACCAAAAACATGGAACGGAACGGCCCCAGCAGGCTGGGACCATGACAATTGATCTTGCGTAGTAATGCTCAGTACATCTTGTCAATTAAAAATGTGTTATTAGTAAATCAGGTTTTGGGTGGAATGACTGACTGGATTGCAACTAAGCCTCCTGGTTAGCAGAAGGCTTAGTTGCAATGTTAAATAAAATCTAGCTAGCTAGACTGGGTTTGTTGCTGCTAACTAAAGTGCATTACAAAATAATGAATTTCAAGTCAAGCTCATTGAACCACTAATGCAAATACACCAACAAGCTGTAGTGTTATTATAAGTTGTAAGTTAGATAGAATATTACATTATCATTAGGATATACTGAATTTCGTTGTAGACGATCGCTATAATAATAGGATTTAGCTGGCTAAGTAGCGCAAGGTGGTTCACTAACCTTACCTCTGTGTGCTTGTCGAGGTATGTTGATGAGTTTTTGAAAGCTCAGATGGTTGTGCCTTTGGGAATAATAAGACAACATTTCATGATGACTGTGTTTCTTATTTTAAATTGAATGTAAACATGTTGTGCAACTTTGGCCAAGGATTGGAATCTCCTTCATCAACGTCCTCCAATTGACCAATTTCCTTGTCGGTGGCAGAGTCTGTCATTTAATTAGCTACGTCTCCAATGCATATTTACACCAACGTGAGGAAACACGTCAACCCAACCTCAAATCAAATCACGAAACGAAAAAACTCAATACTTTATGACAAACAACTGAAGACAAAATTGTTACATAAGAGTAGGTGAAATGTAACGGAGTAAAAAGTACGATTTATTTAAAAATAAATACTTTAGTCAGAGTAGAGTGCAGCCCCTAGAAAGTAACTAGAAAAGTATTTGTTCCCCTGAAACTGTACTCTTTCCGTTACTTGTAACGCGTTACTAGCCACCCCTGTGTGTAGGCCGCTAGCGTGTCCATCGAAATGTACCACATTTACATTCAAAACCCTCTACTTTCTGTCCCGGATGGGGCGAGGGGGTTGGCTAAGCCCTGAATGTAATCCTAGCGACGCCTCTGTTATTCAATATAAGTAAATACAGAAGAGCTTTAATGTTCTGCTTCATATGTAGATCCATGAAAATGTTTTGTTTGATGAGATAATTTAAATACATTTATCAAACCAATCTGGCCGATGGACTAGGTACTTTGGAACGCTGTAAATATTTGAAATCAGTAACCTAGCCATACTTCTTCAGGACTCTATCACGTGGATTCCTGTGTAACTGGTGTGAAATGGCAAGTAATGCAAGTAGTTCAGTCGGTGATGCCACTTTCAGCACTTTCAAGGGTTGATGTTGTACTTTCCAATCGGGTCGACTTTGAGGGACATTGACTGATGGTTTGTGGGTGGCAGTTGAGGGTCATTGATGGTTTGTGGGTGGAAGTTGAGGGGCATTGACTGATGGTTTGTGGGTAGAAGTTGAGGGTCATTGATGGTTTGTGGGTGGCAGTTGAGGGTCATTGATGGTTTGTGGGTGGAAGTTCAGGGGCATTGACTGATGGTTTGTGGGTAGAAGTTGAGGGTCATTGATGGTTTGTGGGTGGCAGTTGAGGGTCATTGATTGTTTGTGGGTGAAAGTTGAGGGGCATTGACTGATGGTTTGTTGGCGGCAATTGTTGGTGTTCAGAGATCCTCTAGTTCCCCTGGGAGATGTTGGACACTTGAGAAAGCAAGGCAGTTACAAAGGATAATGTTGACCCGGATCACTCAGATGGGCTCTGTTCAGCTACTGCGAAATGAGCTACAGAGTGAAATAAGTAGTAAACGATAGAGCAGAAAAATCCAGTTGGAGTCATCAGGCAAATCTAACCTAGTGTATCCTTTCCATTTAATTAAGCGATCTTCTCTACCTCTGTTTTTCATTTTATCACAGACAAGATAGAAAGATGACAGGATTGACAGAGATGGAACCTATGGAGAGAGAATAATTAAGGTCTATCAAATGGCCTCAGATGAAAGAGCAAGGAATAAAAAAGTTATCCGATTGGAAGCATGGAGGAATCCAACAGTGTCTGGGCCCTTTCATGCCCTCATCATTGCAAAAGAGAAGTACTCTTACCAATATGGTAATAACCCTTTCCTGAATATCCCCAGATCCAATAAACATCAAAACCAAATGAATGATCCTAGACAACAAAAGGTTCTACATACCATCCTTCATCCTAATTCAGGATTCACCCAATCACATTACCCATCGGAAAGATCAAATGAGCCAAAGCGTACATAAACAATAGGCTAAGTTTTGTTGTGTTCTCTGTGAAAAGTGACTGTCAAAAACCTTAGGCAGAAATGAATTTGATTATCATAATGAAACAAAATACAGCACAGAAGTTTTATAAATAAAATGAAACCTGCCTCATAACCATATACAGTATACTGTTGAATGCTGATGAGAAGTGGCCATGGGGCGCGTTTTGCTAGTACCAGAGAATTTGACTTAACATATGTGTGAAACGTCAGCAGAATTTATTTCATTACTGTTTGCATTACTGAACCAGTTTCAACAACTCCAAATAAGTGATGGCACTGGACTGCTGTCCAAATACCTGAAAGCACATGCACATCCGGATTTACGGCATTAGCCGAAAAACTTGGTTAATTCAGGGATGTCTAAGATCTGCAGTATGGCTGATTGTCAGAGTCAACATGCAAATAGATTAGGAAGATTTGAAATATGAAATGAATGTGAGCTTCAGTCAGCTTGTTTGTGCGACGGGGGGTGGAGACTGATGCGGGGGCACGTGTATGTGCTGGCATGCAGAATTTGACTTATCGTGATTGCGCGAGTACCAACCCTATTCACGTAATGCTGAATCTCCACTTTTCTCTAATCTTCACTCCAAGTTTATGCTGAGATGGAGCATATGCACATCAATCAGCAAAAACACAAACCACACACACACACACACATAGGTCTGTGATGCACAGATAAAAAATAAATAAACATATGTAATTAATTAATAATCTCAGTAGAATCAGAAAGCCCATTTCTTTGTAATGAGTTACAAGTCAGGGACTGAATCTTCAATAGTTATCCTAACAACCAAGAGCTTCAAAACACTGTGACATAAAGAAATAGGACTTCTACAGCAGCTGCGAATGAAAGCTGTTACAATTGTGTTTTTCAATTATATTTTTTAAATATTCTCTGTGTTATATCCATGGAAGGGGCAGGATGTCCAATTATAGACTTATTACAGTTTAGACCAAAGCCCCTTCATGAGAAAACACCCTGTGGATTGACCAAAAGCAAAAGGCAGATAACCCAGCAATTCTGTACTATAGCTTCATTTCAGGGTTGGGTTACTGGGTTGTGATATGTGTGAGGTGAGGTGAGACCATTTTGCCATCAAAGCTCATCTCTCTGCCAACATTGGCAGAGGACGAGAGAGAAAAAGACCCCACATGCCAACTGGTTGGAACAGGAAAAAAAATGTCTCCTGATGGTCAGAGGGGAGAGTAGAGAGAGTAGAGGTTCCAACCTTTCACAGGATTCTCATTTTCATGGGGACCATCTCACTTTCTGTAGATGTTAGCTACCTACCATGTTTTTCTGCAGTAACTGTGTCTCTGACTAAAACAGTTAAACTATCAAATTAAGTCCGTTTTTCAAGCCTAGCTTTCTCTACAAGTGCATCACACAAGGACACAGCCAGAGGCACATTCTGAAAACAACAAGAGAAAGTGACCCCGACGACTTCAATTAACTAATAGCAAGCTTTGTATTACTAAACTTAACTCAGTAGAATAAATCACATTTGAAAGGTAAACATAGGTTGCCATACTACTAGTAATTATACCAGATACCAGCATGATGGCAATTAATTGATAGTAAACAAATCTTCCCATCTTTCAAATTGGCCATGGATTTCTAGTGGGTAGACCATATTGTTCCAAAGAAAATAGCCTAATGAATAGAAGAAGTATATAATCAACAATGACATTGTGGGCAATTCCAGCGAGTGATGGTAAGACTCATTATTTACATGAATGACCGACTACAGCATTTCTAAAAACACAGTAGTATGAAACAGGGACATATTAATTGTGGATGTAGTCATTGCCTATATCTTTCTAAACAGAGTTAATGCTTGGCAAGGGCAACTTGACAGTCTTAGTATTTTTGAGTAATCTGATTGCAGCATCATGTTATGGGTATACTTCTCATTGATATAGACAAATGAACTGGTCAGCATAAAAACAAATATGGATGGAGCCAAGCACAAAGACAAGTTAAAGAAACATCTGCCTCTATCTTGCAAAAAATGTACAGGTGTAATTGCTGTCACAGGTGCTTAATCCCACTACTGTATGTTAAGACATTTGCAATTAAGAGTTTTCTTTTTCAAATCTGGAAAAAAGTATATTATTTGAGTATGTTGTCTGAATAATAATCATCTTTTTTCACCTAGTACAGGTGCACAATAGCTACTGACAGAAAACAAAAATAATATATGGAAGGTTGACATAAGTTGGCACACATTACATGGTGAGTTGGGTTTCATGGCAGAAACAGAATACTCCCATTTCCCGGTACAGAAAATATTGAGAAACCAATAAATTACAAGCGTGACATGAAATGGAACTGTTGAATATACAACGATCAGCCATAACATTATGACCACCTGCCTCATATTGTGTAGGATCCCCTCTTGCTGCCAAAACAGCGCTGACCTGTCAAGGCATGGACTCCACTAGACCTGTGATGGTGTGCTGTGGTATCAAGACATTAGCAGCAGATACTTTAAGTCCTTTAAGTTGCAAGGTGGGGCCTCCATGGATGGGACTTGTTTGTCCAGCACATCCCACAGATGCTTGATTGGACTGAGATCTGGGATGTTAGGAGGCCAAGTCAACACCTTGAACTCATTGTTGTGTTCCTCAAACCATTCCTGAACCATGTTTGCTTTGTGGCAGGGGGCATAATACTGCTGAAAGAGGCCAATGCCATCAGGGAATACCGTTGCCATGAAAGGGTGCACAACAATGCTCAGGTAGGTGGGACATTACATGTCAAAGTAACATCCACATGAATGGCAGGACCCAAGGATTCCCAGCAGAACACTGACCAAAGCATCACACTACCTCTACCGTATTGCATCCTTCCCATAGTGCATCCTGGTGCTAGTTAATACTATAACTGCTGGGCCTTTTTCCCCCTATAACTGCCAGGGTCGAACTTCGTATGGCACCATTAGCATAGGAATCATCTCTATTAGCATGGCCATTCTCTTCCGCAGCATCACCAGTCAGCCAGAGCATCAGCTCAGTCGTCATCAAACTATATAGAAGCATAATAAATAATGAATTACAGATTTTGTTTGTTTGAAATGGTGAATGTATTTGAAAAATACAAGAATGTGTTTTTATTTAAGGTTTTATCATAAAATACACTCACATGTGTCACAGAGTTGTAGGGAGTGGAGACAGATGCAGGAAATACGGTAAGGGTTTTTATTTTCCCAACTCAAAGCATGTCAAAAAACTGACTGGGCAAGCCCAAAGTAAAGTGAGGTGTAATGCCTCTAAAACAGAACACGCGGACAAAGCCGGAATGCCACAATACACACGGAAGGTTCGTAATCACGGCACGGTGACATGGAAATAATAGCCAACAAGGCACTGGGGAAACAGGGCCATACATATAGGCATGATAATCAGTGAGGATGGGAAACAGGTGTGGGCGGCAATATGGGGACAGTCCGGGTGTGTGTGATTAGGCGGAACAGTGGTACCTGAAAGGCTGGTGACGTAGACCTCCGGAGCTGGTGCAATGGAGGAGCCCCAGCGCCGGAGGGATTCGTGACAACAGGTTATAGTATTTTAATTTGTCTATTAGGGCTGACAAATGGGAAGCTTTTAAATTACTCAACACTTCAACTAATTTTACCCATATCATGCGGTCTCTTCCAGACTCTCGCAGTGACAATTGGGGTCGCCAATGGTTCATTACTTTTCTTTTTTGCGAGGAGGCTCAGGCATTGGCAGTGGCGGTTCTGAATCAGATGAAGACCCAGCATCCGACTACTCGATTTCGGGATCTATTTCTGATCTTCCATCTGACTCCATCTCAACAAAATCTTGGAGCATCTGCAATGCTGTGAAATCATTGGGTTTAGTTTGCCATTGTGAATTAAACGCAGTAAATTGTGTCTGAATTGTGTCTGACTTACAGAGTTCAGATTATATACACTTTCTACCCTGATGTCATTGCTATTCCCTTGCTATTCATTAGATTCGATTAGACAAAGTTTCCATGGTAGACGTATGTGTAACAACTGAAAAAGAATGTAAACAACATGTATACAATTTCTTAATATTCAGTAAAATAAGCAGAGAAAATTCTGAGAGAGATGATCGAATGTGTGTGCCATTTAGTTTCTCTTTTTCTAAAGACAGTAAATTGTAATACCTTTGTTGAATTGGTGACTGGTGACTGCTAAATAATATCCTTGGTATTTCGTTTAGTGAACACTTTTTTAGCATAATACATTTTAGATTTACATTTGATGAATTAGCCTACACAATTAACTGAATCTCCTATACGGTAATGTGTAATAAGGAGCCTAAATCGTTTGTATTATGTTTCAATAATAGCCTAATTACGTTTTTGAATGGTCAAAGAGAACATGTATTTCATTTATAAGTTAAACAAATTCAACCAATGTCTGATCATTCATTTGGGAGTAACACGCGTTCATCCATTAACGTCATGCATTCAGCGAGGGGTGATTAGCGCCTGGGTACCATTTTGGTACCAATGCTAAGTGGTGTGGGCTGTTGGCAGCTAAAGTAGGAAAATAGGGTAAAAAAACAGGTAAATCGTCTCTAAATGTTTTGCTGTTTGTGAGTTTAGAATTCCGACAATGGAACGATTTAAAATGTGCCTGCTTAGGAAAAGTAATGAAAGGAGGGTGTAGCTTTCAAAATGGCCATGTTATTTTAATTACAAACTCAGACGCCACTTAGCGTAGGTATTTGGCGGTTCTAGTGTTAAGTGACTGATGTAATCCATCCACGTGATGTAAAAGAAGACGTGAAACATTCTTCCATTGCTCCGTGTTCCAGTTCTGATGCTCACATGCCCATTGTAGGCGCTTTCGTCAGTAGACAGGGGTCAGCATGGGCGCCCTGATTCATCAGCCGCTATGCAGCTCTATACCCAACAAACTGTGATGCACTGTGTTCTGACACCTTTCTATCAGTACCAGCATGAACTTTTTCAGCAGTTTGAGCTACAGTAGCTTGTCTGTTGGATCACACCACACGGGTTTGCCTTTGTGCCCTACTTGCATCAGTGAGCCTTGGCCACACATAACCCTGTCGCTGGTTCACTGCTTTTCCTTCCTTGGACCACTTTGATAGGTACTGACCACTGCAGACTGCGAACACCCCACAAGGGCTGCAGTTTTGGAGATGCTCTGACCCAGTTGTCATCACAATCTGGCCCTTGTCAAATTCTCTCAGATCCTTACGCGTGCACATTTCTTCTGCTTCTGACATATCGACTTTGAGGACAGAATGTTCACTTGCAGCCTAATATATCCCACAGAGAGATGCCATGATAACAAGTTTAACGGTGTTTTTCACTTCACCTCTCAGTGGTCATACATAACATTATGCCAGTGTACAGTATACTATATATTATATTAATGTATTTATATATGTCATGTCCTGACTATGGTGTGCCTCTAGGCATCTCTGCGCCTGGTGATAGTCAATCAGCTGCCTCTAATTGGGTGACAACTTTTGTTGTCCTCAATTAGAGCCAGCTGCCCCGTTGCCTCTAATTCGGGATTCTATTTAAGTTCACCTTTTTCAACAGTCTGTGTGGATCATTATTTATGCCTTTTGCATTTAAGTTTCTGGTTGCTACCGCTCCTATTGTTTGTTGTATTTGTAAGACAAATGAAAGGAATGTTTTTGTATCCTGTGCCTCGTGTCCTGCTTTCCCTCAAATGTGACAATATAGATATTATACACATATTTTTTATTAAAACACTTACTATCCAAATAAATTACCTTAGGCTTTTGCACAGTACTGTACATACAGGGGATAAATCAAAGGACAAACCAACATTACACAAGTGTCTCAGTATTTGTGCCAATACGAGCCACTATAGCAACATCAATGCACCTTGGCATAGAATCTTTGAATCTCCAAAACTTTACTGGAGCGATGGTACACCGATCTTCTGTAACTGCCTAAGTGTGTTCAACAATTCCAGTTCCACAACAACAGGTGGCCTGAGTTTTGTTGTTTGTAATAAGTCTAATTTATTTCCAGACTGAATAGCAATTGTTTCAATAGAGTAGCGTTTTTGCAGACTGACTAAACTTTTGTTTGACATAATTTGTGATTAAAGGTTTTTCTTGGCCTCCCTATAGAGGGATTTACACCTGTGTAGATCTTTATGAAAAATCTAATCTCAAGGCAGCAAGATGTGAAGGCGGAAAGTGGTTTGTAGACTACATTCAGAGTCCTAGAGCAGAAAGAAAATTGATTACATTGTTTCTTGATATAGCAAGGCTGATTACTTTACAATACACACATTGCTGTTCAACTTTACGAGTATGGGCGGTTGGAAATCCTGTCAGCCAATCTGTGTATGTAGATATAGTTTGTTCTGTGAGCATTCGGTTTGGATGGCGACTGTAGCATCCTATGGACAACCCCATTGTCATGGAACTTGATACAAAGGAGTTGAAAGATGATGTTTTCAGAAGCCAGAACTGCAAGTACAACCGGAACCTCCCTACTGCAAGGGGCGATGGGGAGTAGGGGAGCCTTCTTCCCTGTAAGAGATGTCTGTTTCTTGGTCACCTCCATGATCAAGTGCCTTGTGACCTTGTTTGGCAAGCTCTAGGAAGAGCTTAACTGGTTCCAAACGTCTTCAATTTCATAGTAATGGAACCCACAACTCTTGGGTACTATTAATTCTTTAGCCACATTTTTACAACCTTCCCCAGATATATTCTAACACAATTGTACCGTGGCTTGCTTTTTCCTCTGAAAAAGGTAGGACCTAAAATAGACGAATGTGTTTTTGTAAATTGTGCCTAATAAAGTCCTAGCGTCACCTGAAATAAATGCTAGAGTCACCTCAAAGGACACAGGATGCAAACTTGTCTTATAATGTATCTTACATTCCATATAATCCTTAGATTCTGGTGATCTTTGTTTGTTACCAGTAATATAGCCTCCACATTTTACAGGCATATCCTGGAGAAAAGATTTTGATTCCCATTAAATAGAATTCAAATTAATACAGAGGCTTGTGTCAAGGAGACTGTTGCTGATTTCAATTAAACGTAGTTTTAACAGACAGTCTGTGAAATTAGATGCCATTGACAAATGGAAAATTCTAAACTTCTAAAGAATGGACCAGTCTGAATGAGGGAAATATTCAGTCTTCATTTCAGTGTGATTTGATTAACCGCTTCATCTTGGTTAGAATTTTTATTCAATTTGCAGAGAAGTAACAGTTCAAGTACGGATGAGAGGTGTTTAGTGGCTGTTGGGTTCACATTTTGTCCTGTCAGAAAGAAACCCCCTTAACACATGCAATTAAAGCCAAGGATGTTGAAACATAGTGAGCCATGATAAGAAGTCCCAGTCATCATACATACATACCTCTGCTCTGCATATTCATCTGAATAAAAATCTTCCTTAAATGCAAGGGAGTAATCGAGAGATTCACACTGAGTGATGTCTGATATGTTACGGTACTGTTGTGTAGAGTAAAGCTGGATGTCAGGTTCAATATGAGGGTTACCATGGCCAAGTAAACAGCTGGTAATTCGTACCTTTGGTAGGGGGTCTTCTGCTCTGAGGGGCATCTGTTCTCTAATTAGCCCAATTAGGCTGGCCCATGAACCATTAGCATTCTGCTGCTGTCAAAGCTACGTGTCTATTGGAGCAGCAATCACATCCAGAATTCCTTCCTCTCCAACCCCTGTCCTTCTACCCTCCCTCCCTCTCCAGGTCAAGTCCTTCTATCCAGGGGCGAAATTCTGATATTTACAGTTACATGAAATTTCCTCAATTCTTGAGGGCGACACCAAAAGTAGCGCTGTTATACACTATTGTTTCAGTTTGCGCCATCAGTTTGCCCACTACTGTAGCTCTGCAAATTCAGCTATTGTGTGGGAACCCTATCAACACAAAACAAAATTAATGGATTAACCTCACGTGAGCTGCGTGCATTGAGTGCCTTTCACCGTGCCAGCTAAGGAACACTACATACACTGCATTGTAAGCTTCTCTCATTGACTTTAATTCAAACAGATGCAAATGCTGATTTATGTTACTGTAGCTTGTTAGCAAATGTCAGCTAACCACTAGCTAAAATAAAGTGTGACCCGTAATTCAATGCAGTAAAAATTAAGGCTTCAGATGGTTAGAAATGTTTTATATTGTATTGAGTGGTACAATTAAAGAATTGTCTAACTTTCTTCAGGTCCAGTCTTTCTATCCTCCCTCCCCATTTAACCCCAGCCTTTCTACTTTCCCTCTCCAGGCCCAGTTTTTTTACTTTCCCTTGTTTGAAGTACTTACTGAAAGTCAATCACCAACGACAGGTTCAGGCTGTCACATTCCTACACACCCACTGTACTTGCAGGATGTGCCACTGCGGAGTGATGGGGGGCAGTGGATCAAACCATTGTGAGGCAAAGGGTGGGAGGGGTCCCAATTTTCTGTTACTATTTACTATTAAGTGTCTGTAATCAGCACAACTGTGTTCATTGTGTCTTATCAATATTATTTATATTACATATTTATGTTTACATTGATATATTGGGGGTGACAAATCTTAATTTTCCCAAGGATTTCTGCCTATGCTTCTACACTCCCTTCCTCACCATCCAACCAAAGTCTTTCTAACCTCCCTCCCTCTCCTGGCCCAGTCTTTCTACCTCTCTCCCTCTCCAGCCCCAGTCTTTCTACCCTCCTTCCCTCTCCAGACTCAGTCTTTCTACCCTCCTTCCCTCTCCAGACTCAGTCTTTCTACCCTCCCTCCCTCTCCAGCCCCAGTCTTTCTACCCTCCTTCCCTCTCCAGACACAGTCTTTCTACCCTCCCTCCCTCTCCAGACTCAGTCTTTCTACCCTCCCTCCCTCTCCAGACACAGTCTTTCTACCCTCCCTCCCTCTCCAGACACAGTCTTTCTACCCTCCCTCCCTCTCCAGACCCAGTCATTCTACCCTCCCTCTCCAGACACAGTCTTTCTACCCTCCTTCCCTCTCCAGACACAGTCTTTCTACCCTCCCTCCCTCTCCAGCCCCAGTCTTTCTACCCTCCCTCTCCAGCCCCTGTCATTCTACCCTCCTTCTCCAGGCCCAGTCATTGTATCCTCTCCCATCTCAAACATTCTAGCCTCCGATGAGATTCAGATTCAACGCTGTGGGTGATCATTAACAACCTGGCTGAAAACCTGCCAGGTAGACAGCTGACACTCGCCCTGCATATGTGCCCTGCACAGTCTGTTTATCATGGTCATCCATCTCTCTCTGTGCCTCTCTTTCTATCTTAATATTTTGCTCTGTACCTCTCTCTGTCTCCTTGTCTCTTTGTCTCCCTCCATGTATGTCATTGTTTCTCACTCTGTGTCTTACTCTCTCTCTGCATCTCTCCGCCTATCTGTCTCTGTTAAACCTCCCCGGTCGCTGACGACACCACGAGTGAGCGTCACATCTGTGCACCAAACATCAAAGCTCACTTGTGATATGTAAATAGTGCAGAACTAAATGTCAGAAGTATTGTTGAATAATTTCTTTCATCTATAGGTCCCTCTGAAGAAATCTAAAGACAGCCTGTGTGGTTAGATCAAATGGGAACACGAATACAGAAGATAATTACCACTGTGGTGATGCAGAGCTCGATCCTTTAGGCGATATGTCGCTGACACCTTTAATAGCACTGTATGGGGGGACAAATAGTGGCCTTGGAGCTGGATGAACCCACATGCACATTTTACGTATGGTCGAGATGTGTGTTGGCGTGCGTTGCGGGTGCTGTAGCATACAGAGTGTGTTTACTCCCGGCGCACATGATATGGACACACACCGACTCACTCTGGACTGAAATGAATACTGGAATGGCTTCATGCGTGTGTGCCTCCAGACCCAACACTCTGTGATCAAAGTATAGCCCAGCTCGCGGTCCCCATGGCTCCCTTTAAAAGACTGTACACACACACACTCATTCTAACATGCGCAACATAACACAAGAGATGAAAGGCTGGCAGACTGGATCCCTTTAATAAAGGATTGCCTACACAACACACTCTTTCACAAAAAACACTAGAAAACACACAGAGCGAACAGACACATTCGCCTGCAAGCAAGCGCACACACCACACAGCCACCTCCATTGTTCCCGGGCGATACACTGACTAGCCAGCTGATCCTTTGTGGGATTCAATGTAAAATCTGAGAGATTAGATTGTGTTTCCAAAAATGTCTGAGCACTGAGGTATGTAGGAGACAAGCCTCAGAGAGGTTTACTGAAGCACTCACACGAACCACACAAACACAAAAACAGGGGTGCGCGGCACGCCTAAACAGAGAACACGAGTTTGCACACTCACACAACCAACAAGAAAACTAGGCAACAGTAAACATGGTCCCCCATGAATGATCCACAGCCCTTACCAATTGAGGTATCGCGGGCGACTAACAAATTGCGAATTGCCGTCACTTTAGCTCTCACTTTGGGAAAATCATTGTTGTTTCAGAAATGCCGGTTCTCTCCAGACGCGTTACTCAGCGAAGGTTTGATGAAAGTGGGCTAGTGGTGTCTGAGATACAGAGTCTGAATAATTAACACATGCATGGACAGAATCCCTTTGCACAGTACAAAATACCCACGCTATAGTTTTCCTCAGATATATTATACTGGTAATATACACCATAAACAAACATACATTATTCATAATACAACATCTGTGTTGAGTCTCCAGTCAGCAGAAGTGATGGAATCTGTGTCTGTAATAACCTAACAATCAAACAGCCTTAGAAAGAATGAGGCTCATCTTCACCTGACAGCAAACGTACCCTTGTTCCTTTGTTCCCCATCTCAGCCCATCTCCTTTCCCCATTCTCAACGCCACCCTCCCCTACTCCATTAATCTGTCCCTACAGACCATGTCTGTTAATTGAATACACAGCGAAACAACCGACTATTCAGGAAGGGTTCAAATCAGGCCCACTTCTCTCTCAGCCAAAACAGCGTCACATCTCTCCTTACTGTTCCTGTCTAATGAAGCTTAAAATCAACAGGAATGTTATAATAAAAAAAGAACAATGTGATGTGTACTGCCTTCACATTTAGCCCAGTCTCGTCTTGAATCTTTCGACCCACCACGTACCTTTTAAACAATAGCCTCAGTCTCACTTCCCAGGGCTTCTCCATGGTTTCCATGTCCCTCTAGTGTACAGGCTATGGGAATTGAGCCGCTCCTCCTGCTATTTGAAAATCAAACAGCCTGACATGCGTTAGTCAGATTGTATAGAAAGCAAATACGTTTTTCCTCACCAGGGATTTCCCTCTCCACCACCAACTTTATCAGGCTACTTCTCCAAACCCCTGAGGTCCCCGCACTCACAGCTTTGAGTGTTTATCATCAAACATGCAGGAATGAAGCAACAGAGAGTGTGGGGGAAAATACATTTTGACATACGTGTGTCCATGCAGGCACCTTGCTTGGCAACCTTGTCCATTTCATCATTTTTCAGGAGCACCAGAACTGAAGGCCTCAGAATAGTGACCATGCCAATTGGAGTTCACGGCGTAGTGAGTTGGGGCTGAACTTTTTTTTTCTCCATTCCGGTTGACAGAGATCTGTTGCCTGAGCTTGAGCGGCCCCGTGGATGGATTCAGCTTTGAGTGAATCTGCATGCCGTTCCCAAGCCCCTACGCTGGTCAGCGGACTGTGAGGGAACTGGATCCACTGGCTTTGACCGAGGCCCCAGTACATTCAGTGTCAGAGGCAAGTCACAGCTCTGTTAGTACAGTCCGAATGACGAACATTCTTTAAGTCTGTTAAATAACAAACACCACAGAGCCACAGCACACAGACAGAAGAAAACCCTAATGAAAGAACACACTCACACTTGTTATGTACACACATACATAAACAAAGGTCCGGTTCCAGGCATAAGCGATGTAAGCAGTTGCGTAGGGCCCTGAACCGCTAGAGAGAGACCACAGCACTTTCCTTTCCAGAAAAGTTGAAAAGGAAAGTTTTGAGTGAGGAACATAAGCGTTCAATTCAAACATTCAACGTTCTTAATTTTAACCCTTCTGTTACTCACTCAAAACCTTCCTTTTCAACTTTTTGGGGAAGGAAAGAGAAAGGTGCAGTGGTCTCTTAATTTTTTCCGGAGCTATATATTCAGTGGATATAAAAAGTCTACACATACCTGTTAAAATGCCAGGTGTTTGTGATATAAAATGATTAGACAAATATGAATAATGTCAGAACTTTTTCCACCTTTAATGTGACCTATAATGTGAACAATTCAATTGAAAAACAAATTGATAAAATAAAAAACGCACAACAACCTCTTCTTTGCAAAAGCATTCCAACTCTGTCAGAGGACTGCAAGGATCTCCTTTTCAGATCACCCCACAGATATTCAATTGGATTCAGGTCTGGGTTCTGGTTGGACCTTTCAAAAATGTTAATCTTCTTTTGGTGAAGCCCTGCTTTTGTGGATTTGGATGTGTGCCGTGGGTCATTGTCATGCTAAAAGGTGAACTTCCTCTTCATCTTCAGCTTTCTAACGGACGCCTTAAAGTTTTGTGCCAAAATTGCCAGGTATTTGGAACTGTTCTCAATTCCCTCCACTCTGAATCAGGCCCTGGTTCCAGCTGAAGAAAAACGGCCCCAAAGCATGATTCTGCCAACACAATGCTTCACTGTGGGTATGGTTTACTTTGGGTGATGTGCAGTGTTGTTTTTGCACCAAACATACCTTTTGGAATTATGTCAGAAAATGTCAACCTTGGTTTCATCAGACATAACATATTTTCCCACGTGATTTTGGCAGACTTGATGTTTGTTTTTGCAAACTTCAGCCGGGCTTGGATGTTTTTCTTCCGTCTTCGCATGCGTCTTGCCACCATACCCAATAGCCCATTCATATGAAGAATACGGGAGATTGTTGTCACATGTAGCACACAGCCAGTATTTGCCAGAAATTCCTGCAGCTCCTTTAATGTTGCTGTAGGCCTCTTGGAAGCCTCCCTGACTAATTTTCATCTCGTCTTTTCATTAATTTTAGAATATCTCTTGTGCCATATTTTCTCCACTTGATGATGACTGTCTTCACTGTGTTCCATGGTGTATCTAATGCTTTGGAAATTATTTTGTACCCTTCTCCTGACTGATATCTTTCAACAATGAGATCCCTATGATGCATTGGAAGCTCACTCCGGACCATGATTTTTGCTCTGAGATGCAACTAAGTAAATTGTCAGAAATCCTACTAGAACAGCTGGACTTTATTTGTGATTAATCAGTCACTTTCAATGGTAGGTGTGTAATGACTTCTATTTAAAATGAGTTTGAATGTGATTGGTTTATTCTGAACACAGCCACATCCCGAGTTATAAGAGGGTGTGCACACTTATGCAACCGGGTTATTGTAAGACTTCTATTTTTAATTTTTCCCCCTTGAATATTTCAGTTTGTTTTTCAATTGCCTTGTTAACATTATAGGTCACATTAGTTCTGACATGATTTATCTTTGTCTCATTCTTTTACATCACAAAAATATGGAATTTAACCAGGGGTGTGTAGACTTTTTATATCCACTTTACACACTTGTGAATCCCCCCAGTATAAGGGAAAACAGTGGCCCAAACGGTTATAAACCCTCAGAAGAAAACAGTTTGCCGCCGTAATAAGGATATTTCTATTTGGGGCATTCCTGAAGAGAGGGAAGACGGGAAAGGTTTTCCAACCTGTTATCCTCAGGTAATCTCAACATTACAGCTTAGTCAGGCTATCCTTGTACCATTTCCCACTGAGTAATTTGCACTTATACTGTGCTGATTAAGCGTGGCCAAAAGGAGGCTTCAATCCTCTTACCTCCTTTCATATTATGGTTACACAAGTCACTGCAGGCCACATAAAGTAGGAACAGAGGTGTTTCACTACACTAACCCTATATAGCTGTTCTGGTCTGACTTGAGCAAAACATCTGTTTCATGCTCTATCATCACTGAGCGTCATTAAAAATAAAGCTGTTTTTGAACTGTAACCATGTAAGGTAGCTTTAGTGAATATTCCCCTGTTGACTTGTTACTTGGATTAAGAAGAACAAGAGTAACCAATCACAACCATCATTCAGATTGAGGAGGATTACTAGGTCGTTTGAACAACAAAGATAATATATTTGATTTAGTAAGAGCACTGTCACAACTGTATAAGACATGGTATATCGTGGGAGACGGTACAACAGTGTATTTTACATCTTAGTGGTTTAGAAGACGTTCTCATCCAGGACAACCTACTGAGAAATTACAAACAAGTGCCTTGCTTAAGTTAAGGGCAAACTGAGAGATTATATTTTTTATCATTTCATAATGGGGATTTCCACTAGCCTTTTTTAGTTTACTGGCACTACCTAAGCACCAAGCTACCCGCGGTCCCACCAATGCTGTAATTATAGGTCTGTGAAGAGGGGAGGTGTGTTACTGCTAAAGGCGTCTCTCTGAGTTAGGGTGAGAGGTTAAGGGTTGACGTGTAATTCCACATCGACTTCAAAAGCCTGTATCAGATCAAGTGATTCAGTCTATGGATTCCAGGGTACTGTGGGGGGCTCTCCACCCATGAAGTGTAAGGCATCCAGGATTTGAAGTAATGGATCAATTTCCCCAATATTACCCAGCACCTAGTATCAAAGGAGACCTGCCTGGAATCGGGTCTCAGGTCACGCATTCTACTCCACATATACCTTTCTCGCTTCTTTTTCTTGATGGATTTCTCCTGATTTTAGTAACACTCTCCTCCGGAATAGGCTAAAAAACCAACAGAGAGCACACTAATTGGATTCATTAAAAATTGCCTTTCTGATTAGCATTATCAAATAAGGAGAACCAGTTTGTACAGTCTCTTATTAATTGTGAATGTGACCCAGTTTAAAGTAATGAAGGGAGTGGTCAACAGGGGCAGTAGAGATGAAATCCTGGGCTGCTGTGGTGTCTAATAAAGAGATGAAAAGTGGGCCTCCAGATGCTTCCCTTGTTCCAGTGCCTTTTGGCTGCATCTTCCAAGGGCTGGAATCTATTCAATTATATTCATAAATATAATATAATCTCGCAGTTGACAAATATAGAACGGATTTGTATTATTTAAATGCAACCTGGGAGAAACGCGTTGAATAAAATTACAGCGAGACTATGCAAATTGGATAAGAAGATTAGAAAGATCAGCGGAGGCTGCTGTAAAGTGGCACGGAGGGCTTTGCACCAAAGAGAGTGGGAGGAGAGGAGAAGGAAAAGAGAGGATGAGGTGGCGGTTTAAAAGGTGGAGTGGAAAAGGCAGGGGAGAAGCCGGCGCAAGCAGAAGAAAAAAACAAGGGGAGGTGAAGCAAACAAGATTAAAAAGAAGGTAGTGAGGGATGGGAGAAAAGAGGAGAATGAAAGCATGTTAACATGCAGTGACATTTTTTTTTAAAGTCTCAGGCTGGAGAACGGAGATGAAGGATAAAGCTGAAAGGGTGTGAATCTGATCGCATCCCTCGTCCCATTGTCCGCACTTCAACTTAATGAGGTCTTACTGAGTTCTACACTTTCTCCCAATTAGTTGTAATTACGCCATCACTCCTCAAGTTACGTCATACAGTTCCATAAATAAAACATAGCAAACTGTCTGTGAAAACATTAGTCTACTCATTCTTTCATCGGCCTCTACATTTTTACAGTTTCACAACTTATTTGCGGCCATTTTAACTCATGTATATCATTTTTCTTGACATTTGTTAATAAAGTCCCTTGTCTCGTCAGAGTATGGCTTCTCATTATCGCGGTAACAATCATCCAAGCAGTGTGCTTGCTATCAGAGCGACAGATCGGATGGGATGATATATGTTCAAAGCATTACCCAAAACAGAAAAAAGAACAGAGGATGACAGGCGAGGCAAAGGGTGGGGGGGGAGGGGCAACGATTTTTTTCAAAACGGGTTGTTCAAAGCTTAACAGTTGCTATCACATCTATTACAGAGGCAGAATATGTTGTACAGAGATTTCCATAAAATGTTTGATTAAACAATCGTTTGGTTGCCCTTAAACCTTCTCTAAGTTTGACTTTAGCTGTAGTTTAAATTCAGTGACATATCCTCCATTAACTTTAGGTTCTGGAAATGCTATCGTGCTCAAGCCCATGTCAATAACATAAGATTATTTTCATAATCTGATATTTAAAAAGTCCAAATAGATACAAATACCAGCTGTACATGACCTCTGTGCAGGGTTGGGGAGGTTACTTTTTAAATACCATAGTGGTTAGAGACGCGGACCTGCCACAAATAGGTCTCGCTTTCCAATCTCATTACAGTCAAAGGAAATTATGCTTTAGGATTTGTTCTGGATAGATAGAACCTTCAGTAGCTGTGTTATAGTGAGCTTGAAATAAAACGTTTTACGGTTATATTTCAACTTTTTGGTGGATTTTCGAAGTACGCATCCGTGCATCATTTTTTGGGTAAGATAAAAACACTTTGGGCAGCGAAAGGGGTTTCCACATTTCTCTCTTCTTTTCACTTGATGAAAAAGTCAGTTATTGTCACAAATGTTGACAGTTATTGTGCAAAGTTATTCACAAATGAAAGAAAAACTAAAGTTTTTGTGCCATGAAATAGCTTTGCCTGTGTTAAATTTCAGTCTCATATTCAGTCTCGTGAATGTTTTGACTATACTTAATACTAGGTACTAGTAAGCCTATTACAGGCTAATAAGCAGTTAAAATGGCCCGTGGTAGAAGCCATAGATTTCATAGATGCTATTTGTTCTGGAGGTAAACTTAATAAGGAACGTTAGTGAGTTTATCACAATGCCTAATGATGTCTAGCGAAATATTCAATCTTGGCGTGACGTTCATGTGTGACAAAATGATCTAATGTCGAGATAATGTACCGACACCGAGCAGTTGTGTAGCACCATGATGTAATGGTTAAAAACACAGCCACTCAAGTGGGAGACCTGTATTCGAATCCAGTGAGAGCAGTAACATGTATCACTTAATTGCGGGCCGGCTGGTTCCTATTCTGGTTCTTATCAGCAATTCAAATTGTTTATTTGTAAGCTCCAAATCCTCCTATTTCACTCAATGGCCTTCGTGCCCTGAACATTTTGTGACACCGAAGGCAAAATGGCTTTGCTCCTAAAATGACAAAATTCTAAGCCTGCCAGTGACCAAAGATCCATTGGAGACATCACTAATTCAATCAATTTTGTCAAATACGTTTCAGGATCTATACATATCCACAATCATACCTTAGAATACGTTTTCTCTGGTGGAATTAATATTGGGAATCAGTTTTTTCTCATAATCTTGAAAACCAGACCACCATCTCAATACATTTACTGTCACAACAACAATCTCATTTGTAACCCAGCCAAAGACTTTTAACAATGTGACAAAGGATCTAGACTTAACCCTGCATAATCCCTAGGATGTGGTCATACCACAAGACATTTTACAAATACACAGTAAGCAACTAGCTCATTTGGTATTCAGAAAATACCAGTCATAAAACAAACATCCAGAAAATGGAAATACACTGGAAGACTGTTGCAGTCATGAGGAACTGGATGACTGAAAATGTTGTACATTTAAGCACATAAAAAAAAAGGTAATTTTAGTTCCTAAGAAACAAAGAGATTTGATGTCAAAACAATCTATGAACCTAAACAGTTGAAATGTGCATCTCCAAAGAAATTGTAAGGAATTAATTCTTACTCTTTACCCTAATATCTGTTTTGATGAATAAATACATCAAATCAAAGAGCAATTTTTTTCATCTCCGGAACATTGCAAATAATATTTAGGTATAAGTATTTTGTAAAAACATAAAAAAATGTGGCTTTTGTAGCAATGCTCTTCTCTCTGGTTACCCTGATAAGACACTAAATTAACTTCAATAAGTGCTAAATATTGCTTCTAGAACCTTGACTAGAACTAAAACATTTGACCACATCACTCCACTAGTCTCTCTACACTTATCCGTACCCTATGGTCACAAGATTATCGCCACGATGTCAGGCGTCCTTACAGTAGAGAGTAAACAAAGAGCTCGCGGTAGGACTTTTTCCAGGGACTTGCGTTATTGTGGAATGATCTACTGATAAATGTGAGACAGAGAGTCAACCTGCTTTAAGTGTTTACTAAATGCTCATCAAAACATAATCTCCTCAGTAGGCTTTGACTAGGTGAAGTCATGCCCATGGGTGTGAAGGTGAATGGCAAAGCACTGGAGTGAGGGGAACCATTTTTGGTAATTTTGCATGGCATGCTCTCCTCACTTGGATTTCCTATTTCCAATGCTGTTACGGGGCTGAGTCACTATCTTATTTGCGTTACCCCATGCCGTCCCGAACGCTCATGCAATGGGAGGAATCTCTGGGTTCTACTCTGCACTGTCTCAGGGTATTTTGTGCTTGGCTGGTGTCCCTTTGGTCTGTTGCTTGGCAAAGTAGGTGGAGAAATTTCCTGAGGAGGTTTTAACCCTATTAACCCCCGTCCAGGATTAACTTCATACATGGCCACTGTCTCTAGGCTCCCCCGTTTCAGTCCCTAGTTTTTACAGTGCAATAATTTATGTGCTGGGGGGACTAGGATTGGTGTGAATTCTATGCTGAGTTGTAATTTATTGCATTGGTTTATTTGTAAAGTGATTTTTGTTATAGAGGAATGATCTCAAAGTGCATGAAAATGAAAATAATAAAATTATTAGATTAAATAAAAAACTAACTATCAGAGGACTTATGTCCTTAGACCATGTCTTAGAATTAAGAACTGGCCTGGTTACACCTGACTTTTCCTGTCCAAATGTCGATCTGCTCTGATAACACCTGCTGTCAATGCCTACAGCTCACTTGGTCATTCATGTCCTTGTCCACCCGATTGTGTGACTAATCTCGCTTCTGCCTAATGACTCTAGACACATCCAGTCAGTATATATTCTATCAATCAATCAATCAAATGTATTTGATAAAGCAGTTATCACAAACACCCAGCCTTTTTTCATAAGGAGTCATCATTGAGTCACGTGGAGCCACTGAATGTTTTCATGAGTATAGAAATGATTTGAATCAATATGCTATAGCCTTTGCACTCACCGGATGTCAACCCAAATGAACAACGATGGGAGATTTTGGACCGATTTGTTAGACAGAGCTCTCCACCACCATCATCAATACACCAAATTAGGAAATATATTTTAGACATATGGTGTTCCATCCCTCCAGTATAGTTGCAGGAGCTCTATGAATTCATACCATGGTTGAAGCTTTTCTGTTTGCTTTTGGTGGCCCAACACCTTGCTGAAACTCTTAATGTTGATTTTACTTCATTTGTAATAGATCTGAATATAAAGGCCCTTTGTGACAACTGCTGATGTAAAAAGGCCTTTGTAAAATACATTTAAATAATTTGTTTTGATGACAGCACATATCGGTACATGCATAAAATATAAGTATACCATTTTCAGGGACCCATTTTCACTCAACACCACTACTTCTACAAACAATTACAGAATGAAATTACAGTTTCAGTCAGTCTTTTTGTACATCCTTCCCTGGGTTCTGCAAGGGTGGATGGATCATGATTAGGCTTAAACATAGGTAAATGCAATAGAATTTGCCTCCCAAAGGGGATGTAATCCCACTTGGCTTTTAGTGGACTTTTAAGAGCCATTATTGCATTTACAAACCATTAAATACTTTGTAATTGTAGCTTTTTAATCTGTAATTGGAGACGCCAACTTTTACACTGCTTTTGACACTGAAAAAGTACATGTTTTCCAATTAGTCCTGTTACCTTACTCGAAGAGAAAACGGTGTCTAAATAAACAGTTCTTAATTAAACCCACAGGGAATAAGTCTTGGATAGCTCCTAATTGAAGTGGAAAATTAATTCAGTGTTTTATTGTCTTCAATCCAGAAACCAGATTGAAAAGGAATGAAAAATATTATCATCCTGTTCTGCCAAACAGGAAATCAGTCTCTATATTTCAGTGGCTTTACAGCCATTTCCTCCAGTGCCAGTCGAGAGATATCACTGGAATAGGTTAAGTCATGGCAGCCACACCCAACGTTGCTCCTGACTGCAAATGAGAGCCCTGACATTGGTTTTCCTGCATTCACTGATGTCTTGGGAATATTTTTCTCTTCCAGTAAAAGATCTCCCAGAGCTTGTTGACTTTTGATGCAGAGGCCTCAGATTTGCTCATCTTGTAATCGGACGAACAGCTGCTGTGGCTTTACTCTAACCACTAACCCCAAGGCTATGGTATAGAGGCAAGCAGGACTGACAAACAGAGATCACTGACGACTGATCAGCTGCACCCTGCAGTCCTGGACTGGTGCTACTGTCATTGCGGTCTGTAATGGTGAGATGGTATTACACAGCGGATGTAGTGTAGTGTACAGTGAGGGAAAATGTGTTTGATCCCCTGCTGATTTTGTACGTTTGCCCACTGACAAAGAAATTATCAGTCTATAAGAATAACAGAATAACAACAAAATATCCAGAAAAACACCTGTCAAAACTGTTATGAATTGATTTGTGATAATTTGTGATGATCCTCTATCAATCAGACAGATTGCTGGCTCCCAGGTGACTTTTATACAGGCAACGAGCTGACATTAGGAGCACACTCTTAAAAGGAGTGCAACTAATCTCAGCTTGTTACCTGTATAAAAGACACCTGTCCACAGAACAATCAATCAATCAGATTCGATAAGGATCGAAAAATACTATCATCCTGTTCTGCCAGACAGATGGTCAATCTCTGTATTTCAGTGGTTTTATAGCCATTTCCTCCAGTGCTGGTCGAGATATATCACTGGAAAACACTCCAGCAACAGCCAATGTTGCTCCTGGCTGTAAATGAGAGCCCTGATGTGACCAAAAGTAGCTACACTTTGCCATGATTACAGATTTGAACACTCTTGGCATTCTCTCAACCAACTTCATGAGGGATTCGCCTGGAATGCTTGAAGGAGTTTCTACATATGCTGAGCATTTATTAGCTACTTTTCCTTCACTCTGCAGTCCATCTCATCCTAAAGCATCTTAATTGGTTTGAGGTCGGGTAATTGTGGAGGACAAGTCAACTGCTGAAAAACAAATTAGAGCCCACTAAGCACAAATCTGATGGGGTTGTGTATCCCTGCAGAATGCTGTGTTAGCCATACTGGTTGAGTGTGCCTTGAATTTAAAGTCAGTGTCACCAGCATAGCACACCCACACCATCACACCTCCTCCTCATTGGTTCACGGCAAAATGCACATGCATTGATCCTCCATTCACCCACTCCACCACTGTGTCTCACAAATACATGGTGTTTGGAACCAAAAATGGCGAATTTGAGAAGTGTCTGTTACTTGAATTCTGAGGTGCAGTTAATTGCCATTTCTGAGGCTGGTAACTATGATGAATGTATCCTATATAGCATAGGTTACTCTGGGACTTCCTTTCTTGTTGCGTTACTCATGAGAGCCAGTTTCATTATAGACCTTGATGTTTTTTTACGACAGAATTTCAAGAAACGTTCAAAGTTCTTGTAATTTTCCTGATTGACTAACCTTCATGTTTTTAAGTAATGAAGGACGATGGTTTCTCATTGCTTATTTGAGCTGTTCTTACTATGACATAGACAACGGCAGTACAGAAATAATTATGGTATACAAATCCTAACTTGTCTAAACTCAACTGATGGCTCAAATGGTAAAGAAGGAAAGAAACTTAACAAATTTACTTTGAAATAGGCACACCTGTTAATTAAAATATATATATTCCATTTGACTACCTCAATCTGGTTGAAAAAACGCCAGGACTGTGCAAAGCTTTCATAAAGGCAAAGGGTGGCTACTTTAATGTGAAATGTATTTCATTTGTAACCATTGATCGGTCAGTAGCACAAAAATGTTAATGCAGCCACTTTAAACTTAATTGTCCACAAGCATGAGGAGACTAAAAAGGCAGCCAGGCACAGGAATGAAAACCCAAAGATATTGGAAAAAGAGAATTCTGAAAGAGGAATTCAATCTCATTAGTTGAATAATCTAATTGAAGACCTCTCTGAGGTTGCTTCCACATTCAGAGGTGAGATGTGCTGTACGCATGGTGACCAGGGAGGCATGGTGTGGTCTGGACAAGACAGGGAGAGGGCATTGATATGCAAATGGTGCTTCTCATTAGCTGCTATTAATTAGAGGCATGCTGCTGGGTGCCGTTGCGCTAGCAGTCAGACCAGCCAAGCTGTTTATCTGGAAACAAGAGAATACTGTGACTGATGAAGGGAGAGGAAGAAAAAATAACATTGTGTTGGAGAGATGGTTGGAAAACATAAGGGAGCAGACAAAGAGACAGATACAGTGAGACAGAGATATAGACTGAGAGACAAAGACAGACCGAGACAGACAGAAACAGAAATCCAACTTCTCCTGAGGCTGAGTTCACAAACCTGTTCAACTAACACAATGGGACCTGATCATCCAACCAATCCGATTTCAACAAATTACAACACAGTCAAAACAAAACAGTACTTTCTGTTGGAAACACAAGCACAAAGGAAAATATAAGGTTATCTGGCCGACAGTACACAATAAAACAAACAAACCATATGACCATGGTTACTGTTCAAAATTTTAGAGAGGCCTAGACAAAGCACAGGCTCCTCTTGCGATGGAGGTTGAACACAGGATGATCAGACTGCCTTTAGAGGAAACGCTTCACTGAACCACAGCCAATACTGAGGCAGAGCTGTATTTTCTTAAGGTTTAAAATAGAACAGACATTAAGATCTGTTTCATTTCCCCAAATTTGAGACAATTATTGAAGGATTAAGGAACTTTCTGGTGATAATAAGCTACTCATCCTTTTGGAGGATGATGCCGAGATATGTGGATCAGCTTCACACCATCTTATTGCAAACATGTGTTATACTGGTGTTTGCCTATTGTGTTTAATTGTATGGATTTTTGTTCTACTAATGGTCCTGTTCACAAACGCAATTATTATTATTACTTTAACAATGTTGTGTAGTACATAAAAAAATATTCCAAGAGTAGGTTGGCAATTGTTCTCATACCAATATTGTCATACCAATACATCGATTTGAATAAAATAAAATGTATTGCAACAGAAAGAGACAGAGAGTCAGAAACAGAAAGATAAAGTGAAAGAGAGACAGATAGAGACAGAGAACGAGAGGGTGAACACGAGATTGGGTTAGAAGTGAGTTGTTTTGACTGGTCAGTCCTGAGGTGGTGTGAAGTCACACCTGAGAGATGTGACCAGGGACAACTTCCTTCCAAGGCAATACTCTTGCTCAGAGTGTGACAAGAGGTCAGTCCCCTATGCACAGAAAGATAAAGAAAGTAAGCAACGGAAAAAGAGATGTCTATCTCCACACACACACACACACACACACACACACACACATACACACACGCACACACACGCACACGTGCACACACAGAGAGAACGAGCTGGGAATTTATTGTGTACTACATAATAGCGAAGTGACAAGTCAGTCAGATCCACACTTGTGAAAGGTGGGGTATGGTGTAAACACCTGATGAAAAATCTAGTCCATTCGAACCAAACTGCATTATATCCTGCAGGCAGGGCAGAGGTTATACTTCTCTTATAGAAAGATACAAAACCAGATTTGCCCTTCCGAGCCACACGACAGAGGCAGCCAGCAGGAACAGAGAACAGAGGCAATGATCGCAATGGTGAATGGCAGCGTAGCAATTCCTCTGTGTGGAGACGTGCAGCCACAGCCTTGCCAATGGGGCTTGCTCCGCTGTCTGATGGAACGCATCTTTCTTTAATTTCCCTCTCATAACTTTTCTTTTCTGTCTATTGTTATACTTATCCAAATCTTTCCTCCACATACTGCATTTTCTATATTATTGTCTCTCTTAATAAAAACACACTTTCTTCTTTCTATCCTGTACCACTCGACATTTCTGTGTAGACTTAATCTGATGTTTAGCAACGCATTAAACTATTTCATAATTTCATACTCATCTTTTGATGACTTGCAGGGCAAACAGACAGTGATCTCTGAAGCAGGACAGCTGTGCTCTGACAAACATTCAAAGCAGAAAATTGACTGTCATTTTTTTCTGTAATCTTATGTCCACACCCAAGGTTTCCTTTCATTCTCCCAACCTTGCTTTTTCATTTAAAAAATCTGCATTCAATACTGTATACATTTAAGCATGAATTTCCCCTGGCTCATTATCATATGTCAAGTTTTGAACTACAATAATCAAATCGACACGGCCTTGTGGCTCTGTCAGTTGGACATTAATTCTATACTGTATGTACCAAACGACCTTCTACATCACAAAGACTGACAGACAGGCACCAAATGAACAGTCAACAACTCTGAGCCTTGGAGGCCAACTGCTGTTTAATATTGTGAAACTGTGAATTGAATACTACGTTTTAACAGCATTCTTTTAGCCTCTTATCATTCCTTAGCCAGAGTTGTCTGTAGAGCAAGGATTATCATGGAGAGATAGTATCCTGTTACCTGGTATGTTAAATGTTTAATGCGTGTCTGGAGATTTAGAGACATGATACACATAACAAGCTATGCCAGAGAGTTTAGCTGGGCCTTGTATAAACATCAGAATGTTACCATGGTAACTCCATGGATTATCAATCTGAAAGACGTCACTAGAAAAGTTGCAATGGTCTGCACAGGCCAGGCTGTTGAATAGAATAATTTAGGTGTACACTACCAATATAATCAGTGCTGTTGGTAGGCTTCCTTCTAGGAATTGGAGATAAATGTCTTGCAAAAAGTATAACCCCGTTCCCAGAAAACCTGGGACTTCGTAAAATGCAAATAAAACAGAATGTAATGATGTGCAAATCATATCTCAGTTTATTTAATAGAATATATTATGAAATCAAATGTATATCAAATGTTGAAACTGAGAATTGTTATTGTTTTTGGAAAAATACATGCCCCTTTTGAATTTGATGCCAGCAACATGTTTCCAAAAAGTTGGGACAGGGGCATGTTTACCACAATGTTGCATCACCTCTTTTAATAATACTTTGTAAGCATTTGGGAACCTGAGGAGACAAATTGCTGTAGTTTTGAAAGTAAAATGTATTCTCATTCTTGCTTGATCTAGGATGGCAGCTGCTAAGCAGTGTTCTCCTTTGTTGTATTTTTTGTCTCATAATGCGCCAAATGTTTTCAAACCATATTTAAATATGGTTTCTTCTTTGCATGATAGAGTTTTAACTTGCATTTGTGGATGCAGCAACGTACTATGTTCACAGACCATGGTTTTCATAAGTGTTTCTGAGCTCATGCAGTGATTTCCACTACAGAATCTTGTCTGTTTTTAATGCAGTGCAGCCTGAGGGCCTAGAGATCATGGCCATCCAATACTGGTCTTCGGCCTTTGCGCCGTGCAGAGATTTCTCTGGATTCTCTGAATCTATTAATTATATTATGTACCATTCATGATGAGATCCCCAATCAAAATAGCAATTTTACGTTGAGAAACGTTATTCTTAAATCGTTGCACTATTTGCCTGCAGTCTTTCACAGAGTGGTAATGCCCTCCCCATTATTTCTTCTGAAAGATTCATCATCTCTAGGATGCTCTTTTTATGCCCAATCCTGTTATTGAGCTATTGCCAATTAGCCTAATTAGGTGTGAGATGTTCCACCAGTTAATAAACAGTTAATAGAATAGTTAATAAACAGTTTATACTCCTGCTTCGAAAGGGACATCAAAGATCCAGCCATCAAGCTGAGCTTCCCCCTGATAACCTCACCCTCAGATTATCCATTGCAGATGTGTCATCTGCTCTGAGCAGGGTGAATACACAGAAGGCTGCTGGTCCTGATGGCATCCACGGGCATGTGCTCAGACCATGTGCTGCGAAGCAGGCCGAGTGCTTCACTGACATTTTCAACTTGTCACTGGCCCAGACAGTTGTCCCCACGTGCTTCAAGACCACATCAGTTGTGCCAGAAGCCGTAGACTGCATTTAGCCTGAATGATTTCCAACCTGTTGCACTCACCCCAACGATCATGAAGTGCTTCGAAAGACTGATCATGGGTCACCTTAAGTCCTGCCTCCACCCCAACACTAGATCCCTACCAGTTTGCCTACTGATCAAACAGGTCTGCAGAGTACACCATCTCCACAGCTTTACACCCTGCCCTGACCCACCTTGTCAAAACTAACACCAACATGTAAGAAAGCTGTTCACAGATTTTAGCTCAGCATTCATACATCCCCTCTAGACTGGTTAACAAACTCCATGACTTTGGGATAAGCCCCCCTCTGCAACTGAACGTTGGAATTCCTAACAAACAGACCTCAGCCTTTCAGATTAGACAACTTCCTCTTCTCCCCTGGTCCTGAACACTGGTGTGCCACAAGGCTGCATACTAGGCCCCATCCTGTAATCCCTCTTCGCTTACGACTGCATTCCTGTACCCAGTTCCAACACCATCATCAAGTTTGCAGACAACACCACAGTGGTAGGCCCGATCAGTGACAATGACAAGTAATTGGGAGGAGGTCAAGTGCCTGGTAGCATGGTGCACTGACAACAATCTGGCCTTCAATGTAGAAAAACAAGGAGCTCAACGTGATTTACAGGAAGTCTAAAGGCTGCAGTTGCACTCCAATTCTCATCGATGGCACTGAGGTAGAGCGTGTGCCCAGCTTCAAATTTTCGGGTGTCCACATCTCCAAGGACCTCTCCTCGACCGTAAACACCTCAAACCTGTTCAAAAATTGGGGTAAAACACCAGTGTTTGGCACCAGTTAAAACAAGGCATGAAAGGACATTGGCAACTCTGTAGGAGTTACAGTCTTCCGCTGCAGAGCTAAGAGATGCTGTTTGGACTGGAACAATTGCACAGATGCATCAGAAAGTTGAGGGTAGAGGGGTACAAATAAAGATAAAAAGAAGTCAGCTCACATCAATCCCAGTTAGGGTTTGCCAAAAGACATACACATGTATCAGACTCTGAGACCAAATGGACTAAAATTCTATGGTCCAATGACATCAAAACAGACAATAGAATATTTTTGGCAGCATCATGTAATGAGGATGTTTCTCTGCATCAGGGCCTTGCAAGATAGTGAAGATAGAGGGCAATATGGATGCAGCAAAGTAGAAAGGAATCCTGCTGAAATCTGCAAGAGACCTGGGGAAAGATTTATCTTCCACTGGGACAATGACCTAAAACACTGAGCTAAAGCCACATTGGATTACCTAAAGAGCAAAAAGATCAATGTTCTGGAGTGGCAAGTTCAAAGCCCAGATGTCACTCCAGCTGAGAATGCGTGGAAGGTTCAAAATTGTTGTTCACCAAAGGTTCCCCTCCAACCTAACCTCAGCTATTGTGACGACCACGCCATCTACTGCCCATCCTCCCCCTGCAGGAGGCGGGCTTCGGCGTTCGACGTCACCGACCTTCTGACACCATCGCCCCATCTCATCAACTCATTGCACCTGTTGTCTCGTTTAGCGCACCTGATCATCATTTAGTCATTCCCCTCAGTATATATGTTCCCTCTGCTCCCTTTGTCTTTGTGTG
>JACXGJ010005973.1:0-36614 GCA_016801105.1 Esox niger | reverse complement strand
TCAGCCATGTTTCACATAATCCAATAACATCAAGTTTATGATTAGAGATCAATTCATTTACTGAAATTGCCTTTGGAGCAAGGGACCTAACATTTAGGAGCCCCATTTTGAGATGCGAGGTGATATAGTCATTTTTATTTGTGACCGGGATGGAGGAAGGTTTTATCTTAATAAGGTTGCTATTGTTAGCACTTCCTTGTTTAACGTTTCTCAGCCTGGGACGAGTCACAGTCGCAATAGGCAACGCTGTACTAACTACTCTGGCTATGCTATCGACAGACTCCACTATGCTAGCAGGCTGGCTAACAGCCTGCAGCCTGTCCTGCACCCTATCTCATGGTCAGGCTAGAGGAGTGAGACTGTCAATGTTCCTAGATAAAAGAAGAGCACCACTACAGCTAGGATGAAGTTCGTCGCTCTTCAGCAGGTCAGGCCTGACCCTATTTCTGGGCGAGTCCCAAAAAGACTCAGCCAGCGATTGAGTTGGGCGAGTCTGCTGTAGAGCTCGTCACTACCCCTAGCTGGGAGGGGGCCAGAGACAATTACTCAATGCCGACACATCTTTCTAGCTAGTTTACACGGTTATTCTATGTTCTTCTTCGTAACATCTGACTGTTTCCTAACATCCTTGGTGCCAATGTGAATAACAATATCTCTGTACTCTCTATTCTTGCCAGTTTTAGACTTCGCTAGCACCAACCCCTGATTTGCGGCTACGTCATTGGCTCTGCCCCCCGGTAAACAGTGTACGATCGCTGGCTGATTCTTTAGTCTAATACTACGTGTAATGGAGGCGCCAATGACTAAAGTTTTCAGTTTTTCTGGGCCACCAGAAGAAAATGCCTGTCGTTCATTCCCCACAGAAGACGGCTCGGGTGTTGACTCCGTTTCCAGTGGGGAAAACCTGTTGAAAATCTCAGTTGGCTCTAGCAGCAACCCAGATTTAACTGGTCGATGGCATTTCTTCACAGTGACCAAGAGAAAGTTCTGCGGGTGCGGGAGCTGTGCCGGGGGGCTAACAAAACGATTGTTTCTTCCTGGTGGCACAGTCGCAGTTTTTCCCATTCATACGCTAACATAATCCTTGCCTGACATTTGCGTCTGAAGCCGAGCCTCTAACTCTGCTATCTTTAACTGAAGACAACAGTTAAAGATAGGACCTCCTTCGTGAAGTAGCTACAACAACTGCAGTGAAAAGGCATAATAATGGTACTTAGCTTTGGGTAGATAACTACAAGCAGTGTACAGCACGTCAACAGTCCCACAATGCAGTCCCACTGTAAAGCCAGTAACAGTAACAATCTGACAGTTTTCTTATTAGGTTTTTTAATTGTTATTATTTAATCTACATCAACCTGGCAGAGCTAACTGTAACATTCTGACAGTTTTATTTCATGAATTACATTAGCATTGGTTTCCTACAGAATGACTCCCGTGAAGGGCGTCACCCAGTAAAGTTCGATCCTCCCCGTTGATGGGCAGTAGATAAGTGACTCTAACACAGATCTTTTAGTAAATAGGTGTGTGCTTTACCTTGTCCTAAGTTAGCTCAGTAGTCGGAAACCTTCCGTCCGTCGGCACAGTCAGTCAAACCGAACATGGGGTATTGCCCTCCTGGCTGGCTCGCCAAAATGTTGCGGATAATTCTTGTCCACTTCTCAGGTTTGAGGGTTGAGTCCACTCTAATTTCTTAGATTATAAATACTCTAGGAAACCAGTACTTTAATTATAATAGTTTATTACCAGCTTGTAGGTGATACACAGACAAAGTACACTCGTGTGCACATTCCTAGGTATGGCAAAGACACATTTTGAGGGGCCCCTTATATTTTCTGCTAACATCTTGTTCTCATCTTAGTGCTCCAAATCCTAAGCCCATAATACATCTAAGCTAAAGAATGCCTTATTTGGGCTTGGGGCCAAAAGGAGAACAAAAATTTACTGGCAAGAGTTCTGACAGAGAGGGGGACAGGCTAAAGTCCCCACATTTTTAACCACATGTTTTCCCAACTCTGACAAGCAAAGTATCCAGCCTGTGTATCATATACACAATATCTACATATTTAACACATGTTTAATAAAACAAATGCATGCAAATAGAATATATTTATGAATCTTTGATGGATTTTTGGAGGTTAAGGCCAGAATCTTGTCATAATACTTCTACTTTCTTAAGTTGTCAATTTGTGTTCTTGTATTTTATTGTCTTATATTCATTTATATACAGATATTTCTTGTTTGCTGTGAAATGTATACAAGTCACAAAGAAGGTATAAGGGGTGGGTCTTAAGTAGCAGAGGAATGTAACTGATGTACTTTGTGTCATGCTTTGCGGAAGACTGGAGAGATGGAGCAGACTGCGGAGCTGGTAAGCTTAAGTATTTTAATTGAGCTGACATCTGCTCTGAGTAGAGACAATAACACACAAAGACAAAGGGAGCAGAGGGAACATATATACTGAGGGGAATGACTAAATGAAGATCAGGTGCGCTAAACGAGACAACAGATGCAATGAGTTGATGAGATGGGGCGATGGTGTCAGAAGGTTGGTGACGTCGAACGCCGAAGCCCGCCTCCTACAGGGGGAGGTTGGGCAGTAGATGGCGTCGTCGTCACACTTTGATTTTTGCTTGATTTCCAACCACGCATGTGTGGTTGTATTTTGATGATAATCCCATGCATGTAACAAATGAAAAACCACGATAGAACTTGTGACTTGAGACCGATAAAAGTTTTCTTTTACACATCCTTAATATATAATTTATATGCATATTTAATTAATCTACAATGATGCACTGGGTCCGGTAGAAACACAGTTCTTGTTAGTTTTTGCGGCTCAGCCATGATCTATTCATGACAAACTCATCCGCTAACATATCAACGCTAGCTATGTTCAACATTTCGCCATTAATCTTATTAAATAACATTTAACCAACATAATATACGACCATATACAGCAATAAAAACATCTGATTTGAATCTCCATTGTTCATGCAAATGTATACTCTACCTTCTGGGTACGCTTCCCACATGTAATGCTGTGCTTGTGGAGAAACACCATGCTACACACACATTGTAACACTTGGAAAGTTAATACCAACCATTTTTAAGACATCTGTTGTAGCACTTATCAGATCATACCATGTGGGGAGTTTTAGCATTGCTGTACTTTGGTGCCCTTTTGTTAAACAATAAACGCCTTGCCAATGTTATAATGCCTATTTATTGCCTGGGGAGTTTAACATTCCAGAACCATAAGACCCATTTGTAAAACCTCAAAACATCAAACATATTGCACCTGTTATAACACTTGGGTGTCTGGGGCGTTTATCAATCGTTGTAAAACATCAAACATGGACACATCAATGCAATCATGACTTACAAAGTCAATGGACATGCTTTTGTCACACCAGAATTTCCCCCCACCTTTCAAATCAAACTGGAAGCCCCACCCACCAGGGTCATGAATCACCAAAGTGACAGAATGTACCCTAAATAAACTACTGTTTTTTTACCTGAACCAAATCTAATTTAACCAAGGACAGTATAAAAACCACTGTTGTGGACATCACTATTCTCTTCCAATTGGACCAGCTAGGCAAAAACAGTGCAAGTCGTACCTCAAAGGTAATTTGAATTACAAAAAACTATTCAGCTTGACAAAAGAAAAGAAAAGCCTTGAGTAAGGAAAAGAAGGGACTCTGGCAGAGGTATACAGTGAGTGTCAGGTTGCTTCCATCTTGAAAATTTCAAAGACAGCAGTTCCTAAGAACAAAGTCAAGCAAAAGACATTGGGGACAACAATGCTACAGACTGGCAGAGGGCGAAAACAACTATTCACTGACTGAGATGACCGTCAACTCATTTGAATGTCACTCAACAACCGCAGGATGATATCAAGTGACCTACAAAAAGAATGGCAAACAGCAGCTGGGGTAATGTGCACAGCGAAGACTGTTTGAAACAGGCTCCTAGAGGCAAGGCTGAAGTTGTTCACAGCTAGAACAAAACTTAAATAAAATGCAAATTAATTATTTAAAAATCATACAATGTGATTTTCTGGATTTTTTTTATAGATTCCGTCTCTCACAGTTGAAGTGTACCTATGACAAAGACCTCTACATGCTTTGTAAGTAAGAACACCTGCAAAATAAGCAGTGTATCAAATACTTGTTCCCCCCACTGTACCTATGAATAGTAAAACCAGAGAAACTGATAATTTGTCAGTGGTCTCTTTATTTTTTCCAGAGCTGTATTTATTATTTTTGCTTTGTATTTACATTGTTTCATGTAGTTATTCAAGGATCTGAAACAATTGCTCTCTGCGGACTTAGTCAACTAACAATAAAAATGTAGCAGATCCTTATCCAGAATAACTTAATATAGTACAGAATTTTCTTTTTGTACCAGTCCTCATGGAACTTTAACCCACAATTATCTTACCAGTAATCCACATGGAACATATACTGCAGTAGTTTTTACTGTATACTTTTGTAGCTTTGTGATTCTGAATTTTTTAGATGACATTTGAACCCTTCAGCTTCACTACTGTTCCACACTGATTGCTTAATTTTGTGGTTAAGTTGTAACATGCATTTTAAAGTGAAATATATTTTTCCAGAGGCTTTATCCCAATCTTATAAGGCTTTTTTTACTGATAGCCTATCACCCTAGAAACAGTTTCTATGGAAACTGGATGTTAAGACACCCAAAATAGCTTTTTGTGTTGCATATTGCCTCAATTGGAAACATGCAAATGTACACATAAATGATAATGTTTCAAATAATATTGTATCTGGCCTTGGTTTATATGCAACAAGAAAGATCCATGCTGCCCATATATTTTACTTCTTTCATAATAGATGTACAGTGGATATAAAAAGTCTACACACCCCTGTTAAAATGCAAAATAATTGAAATAAGATAAATCATGTCAGAACTTTTTCCACTTTTAATGTGACCTATAATGTGAACAATTCAATTGAAAAAACAACTGAAATCTTTGAGGCGGAAAAATGAAAAATAAATATCTTACAATAACCTGGTTGCATAAGTTTGCACACCCTCTAATAACTGATGTGGCTGTGTTCAGAAATAACTCACTTTCAAACTCATGTTGAATAGAAATCATTACACACCTGCCATCATTTACAGTGAGTCCGATTAATCACAAATTAAGTTCAGCTGTTCTAGTAGGATTTTCCTGGCCTTTTCTTAGTTGACCTGAATCAAATTGAACATCTGTGGGGTGATCTGAAGGGGGCTATGCACAGGAGGTGTCCTCGCAATCTGGCAGACGTCCTCGCAAGAGTGGGCAAATTTTACCCCGATAAGATGCTATGCAAATAGACTCATACCCAAAAAGACTGAAGAGTACTGTAATAAAATCAATAGGTGCTTAAACAAAGTATTAGTTTAATGGTGTGCACACTTATGCAACCAAGTTATTGTGAGTTTAAAAAAATGTAGTTTCTTTTTCAATTTAACTGTTCACGTTATAGGTCACATTAAAGGTGGAAAAAGTTCTGACACGTTCTTTGTCTCATGTTTTACATCACAAAAACCTGGCTTTTTATATCCTTTGTATTTTTTAAAGATGTTTGCTAATAGAATGTAATACCAGTATTTTATAACAGAATAAATAACATTGCTACTGTGACTCTAAAATAAGTAGCATTTATTTTGCAGGTTTTTACATCTTCCTGTATCACAGTCTATATAAAAAAAAAGGGATGTTAACACACCTATTGAAAATTACTATCAAATAACAGTGGAACATTCTGTTAGGTGGATGTTATGAGTGCAAATGGGAGTTTTGAGTTTTACTTACTCAAATGTGTTCTGATCTGCCTTGATTGTTTGAGTCAGTGTAGGTGTCACGAGCACAGGTAAGGATCCAAGCACAGACTTGGGAGGAAAGGGGAGTGGCAGGCGGAGTAGGCATGCCCCCCTTCAATGATCTGAGGAGGGGGCGGCCGCGGAGGAGGAGGAAGAAGCGGGCTGTGACGGGACAGGCTTAAGGCAGGACACATGAAAGGAGGGATGGACTTTGAGGGTCGGTGGCAGTTTCAGACGGACCACAGCTGGGTTGATGACCCAGTCGATCGTGTACGGGCCGATTAACCTAGAGGACAGCTTAAGGGACTCGGTTCGTAAGGGCAAGTGTTTGGTGGATAGCCACACTTTGTCCCCCACGGAGTAAGATGGGGCTGGAATGCGGTGCCGGTTGGCACGTGCCTGGTAACCTCTGGTAACCCGAAGCAGGGCGGCTCTGGCACGATGCCACGTTCGGTGGCAGCAGCGTACGTGGGCCTGGACTGATGGAACTGCCTGGTCCCTTTCCTGAGTCGGGAACAGTGGAGGTTGGTAACCAAACAGATACTGGAATGAGGACATGCCTGTTGCGGAAGTGGGAAGAGTGTTGTGAGCGTATTCCACCCAAGGCCGCTGGGATGACCAGGAGGTGGGGTTGGCAGAGACCAAGCAGCGGAGGGTGATCTCCAGGGTCTGGTTGGCCCTCTTGCCCTGGCCATTGGTCTGAGGGTAGAAACTGGAGGAGAGATTGATGGTGGCGCCGATGGCATGGCAGAAGGACCTCCATACTGCTGACGTGAATTGCGGTCCCCGGTCAGAAACTAAGTCAGTGGGAAGACCAAAAACGCAGAAAACCTGCTGGACCAGTATGGCCGACCATCTCCTTTGGGAAGTTTGGGCAACAGGACGAAGCGGGTGAACTTGCTAAAACGGTTGACAACTGTATTGCCTTCTGTGCAGGGTAGCCCGTCTCCTCGACCTTCCACAGTGCAGCGCTGATTACGCAGTGTTTGGTTAGGATTGCATCGGGTTGTGCGCACGACTCCTTGGAGAAGACGTGCGATTGGGCGTCAGGTTTGCCGCTTCGTGACCCCGGTCTGTAGGTCAGGGTGAAGACAAAACACACAAAAACAGGGCCCATCCAGCCTGGCGAGGGTTGAGGCGTTTGGCGGAACGGATGTACTCAAGGTTTCAATGGTCAGTCCAGACGATGAACAGTAATTCCGCTCCCTCGAGCCAATGTCGCCACTCCAGCGCGATCTTGATGGCCAATAACTTGCGATCACCGACGTCATAGTTGGCTTCAGCTTGTGATAGACGACGGAACAGAAAGGTGCAGGGATGGAGCTTACCGTCCTCTGTGCGTTGTGACTACACCGCCCCCACCCCAATGTCTGTGGTGTCCATTTCAGCGACGAACTGACGTGAAGTATCGGGTTGGGAGAGGACGGGTGCCGAGGTAAAACGGGCCTTGAGGTCCCGGAAGACTTCCTCCGCCCACAAGGTCCAGGCAAACGGTAAGGGCGGTCAACGGAGCTCCGGATAAAACGCCAGTAGAAATTCGCGAAGCACAAAAATCTCTGCAGCTCCTTACTGGAATTCGGAGTCGGCCACCCCACAACCACCTCCACCTTGGAAAAGTCCATCTGGACCTGCCCCTCCGAGATGATGTACCCCTGAAAGGAGACGGACGGTCGACGCATGAAATTCACATTTCTCGGCCTTGACAAAGAAATGATTCTCCAAGAGGCGGAGGAGGACCTGCCTGACGTGCTGAATGTTTTCGGCCGGTTCCCTGGAGAAGATTAGAATGTCATCCAGGTATACAAAGGCAAAGCACACCCAATCATATCGCCCAGCACGTCATTGATGAAACTCTGAAATACCGCCGGCGCATTGGTGAGCCCGAAGCGCACCGTGCTTGTTGAATACTTCCCCGATATCAGAGGGCACCCCTGTTAGGTTGGGTGGCTGGGCATTGGGGCTTTGGTCAGGCCCATTCAGTGGCCGCTCGCAGGCAGTCACAGCATGGCAGGTCGGGCGTGGTTCCGTGGAGAGCCCCAGCTGGGTGGCTAATGCGGAATCAATAAAGCTGTTGTCGGTTCCGGAAACGACCAACGCTTGGATCTTCAGCCGCTGTCCGTTGTGACAGAAGGTGGCAAAAAATGGATTCCGGGGACAGGAGATGTCTGTGGTTAGTCGTCTCCCAGCAACTAGTGAGCCTGTCGGTTTCCCAACTTTTGGGGACAGGTGGCGATGTAATGCACTGGACAGCCACAGTACAGACAACTGCTGCTCTTCCTCCGACACTGGCGTTCTGCCCCGTCCAGCCGAAATCGGCCCAATTGCATGAGCTCGTGGTCAGGAGGTCTCCTACCACCATTGGCGCCCCGGGGTGTGAGCGATGCAGGCTTTGGGACACGGCTCCAGGCTCAGATGGTTCTGTCACCTGTGGTGATGGGAGTGAGCCGCGTTGTCTCCCTCTCCTGCACTCCCGAGCGTGGTTGTCAATCCGGATCGTCAGGGCAATCAGACCATCCAGGCTGTCTGGTTCCGGGTAGGAGACCAACTCATCCTTAAGGTGGTCATTGAGACCGTTGACGCAGGACCGCGGAGCAACCCAACCAGGTACTTGATCTTGGCGCTGTCAGTGGCATACGTCCTCGGTTGCTGAGCGAACATAAGACAGCACTTCAGAAGAAAAGACCGCCACAAACCCAAGTCACCGTCATACCTCTCAGAAGTGGGCACCCAGGGCTCCCGATCCAGGGAGGGAACAGGTCAGGGCTCTGGTGGGGTTCGTGCCTTTGGAGGGAATGACGGGAGCACTCAGTTGGGTCTGCATTGCAGAGACACTGACCTAGAGGGCTTGTAGGGAGCCCATAATCTCCTGGAGCGCTGACTTTTGTTGGCCCAAAATGGTGCGCTGAGAGGTTACTGCCTGACGAAAGGCGTCCAAATCCGCTGGATCCATGATGGCCGGATCAAATCTGTCACGAGCACAGGTAAGGATCAAAGCGCGGACTGGGGAGGAGAGGGGAAGTGGCAGGGGGAGTAGTCGGGGACGAGCAGTGAGGCGACTCACAAACCGGCGGTGACGGTACAGGCAGGTGGCAGGTAGAGTAGTCGGGGACAGGCGAAATGTCGGTGAACGAGCTGGCGGCAGTAGTACAGGCAGGAAGCAGGCAAAGTAGTCAGGGACAGGCAGGCAGTCAAAATTCGAACGGAGTGCAGATGTACAGTCAGGGATCAGGCAGAGTAGTCGGGGACGGGCAATCGGTCGATACACGGAAAAGTGAAATGAGGGTTTGTAAATTGCGACATATGGCATGTGAGCATAGACCATTGATCTGGCAGGGGAGAGATGACAGGGAGCAGTAGAAATACGGTTGGTGATGAGGCGAGTGGGAACAGGTGTGGGTGACGAACAGGTGCGCGTTCACTGTTCCGTGGCGCGGAGGCGGGGACGTGGCAACAAATATGTCTAAATTGTACATTCAGCCTAATTCAAATGCAAGTACTTCACTCTCCATTGTGTAAACTTAATAATGTATTCTTTTAATTGTTGCCTAAATTTGAAGTTAGAAAGCCATGTCTGCCAAAACCTAAATCCTATGAAGTGGATGCTTGTAAAACATATTTACACATATTAAATATTTTAAATACAAATTGTTTAAGTAGTATACATTTTTTTAAAGTTATGCTAATTATTCTTAATGATAGGATGAAAGATGGGTTGGTGATTCTAAGTTAACAGTTAAAAGGGTAATGTTGATGATATTTTCTATGCAAATCAAACATACACACACTTGTTTAACTAGGTTAGTATGGGGAAATGTAATAGTGTCAAGCCTCCTTCCGAATCTGCTTGCTCTCTTGATTCGGGCAGACCAAGATTGGACCTTATAGTCAAAATCTGCAGTTAAGCTTGGACCTTATCGTTAAAATAAGCAGTTAAGATTTGACCTTATTGCTGTATATGCATGCACACCGATGACGGTCATGGCCCAAGTGCTGGAAATTTGTGAATATCTGTTGTGGCCGACATAGTAAATGCATTTTCTCTTTTGGTATTCCCTGTGCACGAGGGTTCCAATTGGCTGCATTTTGTATTACTTGGTGGAATATTTTATCTCGTTCAAAGAGATTGTTGTTAACCTGGAAGTTTATTTATTTGCCAGGTTATTTGTTTGGGGTGCACTTGTATGAATGTATTAATTGCGTTGTTACTGTGACTCTTTTTCGAGGCCCACTCTTGGGGCTTTTGCTTTATCGCCGACTCCGCGAAATTGAACTCTGTTTTCCAGTGTTGTGCTGGTTGCTGGCACACATGGAATTATTCGCCTGATTGGTACGATGATGCTTTCCTAATCTGGTAAACTATGGTCTCTTGGTTCTTACAAAAGGTTTGAAGTATTGTTTATCTCTCCTTGAATGGAGTAAAAGAATGAAGAACCACATGGCAAAGGTCTTTAACTTTAAGTAAACACACAGACTGGATTCACATCCAATATAGTCATACCCTGCAACAGAGAGTAATATAGCCAAAGCCTGTTTATTCCCCAAATAGCCAAAGCCCGTAAAATGTGATGTCCTATTTTAAATGTTGAATTGGGGTTGGTTAAGCATATTTACAAACGGGTCTGTTGTCCCGGGCTCAGGGTAGGGGGGCCCCAGAACTGGGCCCTCATTAAATGATGGAATAATAAAAAAAAATAAAAAAAACGCCAATTAATGGAAAATGTGGAAAATATGTAATATTTGAGTTGCATAAATGAGATGAAGAGCAAGAGAAAAGGAGACATCTGGGCACGGGGGGGCACATCTAAGATTATCTCATCCCGGGCCCGTCAGCTGGCCTGACTGGGATAATACTCGTATTTTAAGACCAACGCCTGATACTTGTTAATGGAGTTTAAATTCTGAAATGGTTCACTGACAAATGGGATAGATTGATGTGATAGTGTTTAGAGATCTAGATTTTAGTATCCTGGGGATTACTCACTGATTGTACCTAGACTTTATTGATATCATACATCTGTTTTCTGTTGTCATCGCCCTGAGTGTGTTTTTCCTTATTTTCCAACCTGCTGTTACTGTGTTGATAAGATAAGCAATGTTTCTATAAAAAGCAACAATATTAGATGAGTAGGTAAATTACCCTGAACCGTCAGTTAATCTGGGATATCGGCTAAATTGAAAGCATGATGTCTCTTACTACAGGACCAGGTCAGATGTTATTGTGTGGAAACGTACGTTTCATTAACATTTTATACAATCCATTTGGCTTTCATGGCCTACTAGCAGTGGGAAAAGTCCTGAGCTGCAGGGAGGGTGGCAGACCCCCTGGGATTGCCTCTATCAAGCTTTCCCATTAAATTAAAATAGCCTATTACTGAGGGGTTACATTTGAGTATTCGGACTGGTCTCATCTGTGCTAATTTCCCCAACATGAGAATATTCAGTTCTGGGATAATCAAACATTTAGTGCAAGCTGAATATATATTCCTCTCAATAGCTTTCATGTTGGAATGTGTGTGTTTGCAACCAGGGGTAGAGACCTTAAGTAATCCCCCATTGTTAATGATTTGAACAATCGTGATCTCTGTGCATGGAATATGCATGGAAATTCAGATTATGGTTTTGGCTGACCACCACTATTTGGAAGTAAACATGCATCAAAGTTGGAAAAATGCCCTAAATTTTAGGAGGTTAATTGAGACACAATGTTTTTGTTATTACGATATAGTTTGGCCATTGCCTGTGAAAATGCTAATTTTGTCACGCCTTCTACATCCGCATCTGCACAATCCGGGCCGGGCTCTTCCTATCTCCTGTCTGTCAGGTTATGTTTGGGCACTGGATCTGGGCTCCTGGAATCCAGTTCCTGCTTTTCCCCACTGCCCCTGTAGTCTCCACACCCGCAATTAATTCCCTCATCAGCCTGCTATCATATACCCTGGTTTCCAACTGCCCGGCGCTAAATCGTTGTTATTCACTACTGGGATCCACCTTCCCTGGTGTCACGTCCTGGCTATGCCCCTAGCAATCTTTGCACTGGGCTAGGGCCATAGTCATGATGCGACAAAGATAGATGCCTCTAGGCATCTCTATGTGATTGGGTCTCCCCAGTTGGAGGCAGGTGCAGATAGTTGCCTTCAATTGGAGAACCTATTTATGTGGAATCACACTGATTGTGGATTATTTTGGTTACTTTGGTTTGTGCCATGCTACCCAGTCACTGGAGCTGCTGTAAGTTTGTTTTTGTTACTTTCATGATTGAAACATGGATTACCATTACCTGTTTGCCTCTGCGTTTGTGTCCTGCCACCAGCACCGTGACACTTGGCCCTCAAGCACATCCACTTGCCCGCCTGCCAGTCAACTTGCCCTGCCTACCCGCTGCTCTTTCTGCCTCGCCCTGCCTACCTGCCTGCCCAGCTCTAACCCCTCCGGCCCAGCCTCAGTTCTTCCATTCCAGCCTCCATTAAAACAGACACTGATTTTGTTTGGTGTGGTGCACTTGGGCCCACTCGTGGCTCCCCCCCCGTAGCAAATTTGGGTGTTGGTTAACTAAGGAAGACAAATTTGTCAAAAGGTTATGTGGCCTAGAAATCCTTCACACAAGTGACCATTTGGCACATTTGTTGTTTTTAATTTTGTTTGTGGATGTTGAGTTTTTATAATTTCTATTTTGTTTTGAGGAATATTCCGTTTGTGACTTCCTTGCTGAACGAATAATAGATTCATCCTTACTCTCAGTTTTATTCATGTCCGTCGTGTACTGGTTCTTCTTTCACACATGGTGTCATTTTCCGTTGACTACATGAAAGCAAGGGGGGAATGTACAGTGGGGAGTATTTGATACACTGCTGATTTTGCATGTTTTCCTACTTACAAAGTATGTAGAGGTCTGTAATTTTTACCATAGGTACGCTTCAACTGTGAGAGATGGAAACAAAAACAAAAATCCAGAAAATCACATTGTATGATCTTTAAATAATTAATTTGCATTTTATTGCATTAAATAAGTATTTGATCACCTACCAACCAGTAAGAATTCCGGCTCACACAGACCTGTTCTTATAAGAAGCCCTCATGTACTCCACTCATTACGTGTATTAACTGCAACTGTTTGAACTCGTTACCTGTATAAAAGACACCTGTCCACACACTCAATCCAACAGACTTCAACCTCTCCACAATGGCCAAGACCAGAGAGCTGTGTAAGGACATCAGGAATAAAATTGTAGATCTGCACACGGCTGGGATGGGCTATAGGACAATAGGCAAGCAGCTTGGTGAGAAGGCAACAACTGTTGCTGCAATTATTAGAAAATTGAAGAAGTTCAAGATGACGGTCAATCTCCCTTGGGCTGGGGCTTCATGCAAGATCTCACCTAGTGGGGCAATGATCATGAGGAAGGTGAGGGATCAGCCCAGAACTACACGGCAGGACCTGGTCTATGACCTGAAGAGAGCTGGGACCACAGTCTCAAAGAAAACCATTAGTAACACACTACGCAGTGGTGACTGATGGGATGGACAGAAACAGTTAAGAGAAAACAATTAAAACTGATTAGATGGTCATGTTGTGCTGAGATTACATTTTGCCATCACACAGGTTAACATACCTTCTCTTGCAATCAGTGACATGGGACAGATGGTGACCACACAATGACTGCAAACCCATGTAACATCTGACGTAAATCACAGCACATGTGCAAGACAATTAAAGAAACATCCAGTCACCCATTTCAGGACCGACCAGGTCCAACCTTGCTCTGCTTCAGAAGCAAACCAGCAGTGGGATGCACAGAACTTCCATAGACATACAGAGAATATAGTTAAATCAAGCACAAACAAAAACACCAATAAACTACAAAACAACTAACAAGAAATATTAAAACCATAACATTATTAGAAACAACTCTATGAAGCAACTATCAGGAAACATAAAAAGTAGCAAATTGGAAACAACACCAAAACTACAAGGAGAAATGTAGACAGCGGGTCATGACAACAGCACATTGGCAAACAGGCAGTATAAAAACAATATGCCAAAAGACAAACATGTTTGGAGTAGAAAGATAGACATCACAGGAGTACAATTAGCCATCCTCACAGGATGTAGTTATGTTTTGGTAAGTGCGTTGGAGATTTTGTGTTTGAATGTGTCAATGGTACAGAGCTGTTAGTGCACCAAGTGCTAAATTAGAAATCGGTACAATGATGATTTTCTAATCTGGTATAATAGCCTCGTGGTTTTCTTTGTGTTAAATTTTCTGAGATACTGATTTGGGGGTTTTCATTAGTTGTCAGTTATAATCATCAAAATTAAAAGGAATGAACACTTGAAATACATCAGTCTGTGTGGAATGACTGTATTCATTATGCCAGTTTCCCTTTTTGAATCGAATTACTGAAATAAATCAACTTTTTGATGATATTCTAATTATATGACCAGCACCTGTACATGAAACAATGCATTTAGCCCTTGTTTCTGGCTCACCATAACCACCAAGGATGGCCCCAACAATTGTTCCCCATTAAATCAGGGTAGCTATTACTAAGGGTGAAATTAAAATTTTCAGACTAGTTTCATCTGTGGTAATTTCACCAACACAAACATAATCTTTTTGGGATTATCAAACATTAAAGGAAAGCTAAATATTTTCCATTCAATAGCTTTTACATTGACATTTTAAGTTTTGAAACCAGTTGCAGTGAGGGTATATACCTAAAGCCATCCCTCATTGTCGATGATAGAACTATCGTAATGTCAATAGAACCACAGAAGTGGTGAAAATATGCATAAAAGTTACAATGTTGGGGTTGGCTGACCGCTACAATTCGGAGTATTAATGTAGAAGGTTAATCAAGACATTGGCAGACCTGTATGAATTTGTTTATATATGGTTTATAATTCCTTCACACAAGCGACCATGTTGCACATTGATGTCTTCGATTGTGTTTATTAATGCTTGTGTTATTAACAATGTCTGTCAGTGCGGGTTCAGGATGGCGCCTCCTGTGGCTGTATTTGTCATTGTTCTACTTTCACTCATGGTGTCACTTTCCAATTACCTAATGTGTAAGGGTGAGTGGAATGTGATGGAAATTTCATCGATAGACACTCAAAGTCGTAAGACAGAGACAAAATTCTCTTGGCACAATTAGCAGTTTATTTGCAAATAGAGAGACGCGTCAAATGCTCACAGAATAATCATTCGAGGAGCCTCTAAAGTAAATTACATATACAGCTTGTATTTATTATAAGGGGTGTGGCAAGATGCCACCCATCAATCTTAGGTCACACAGGTGGGAGGGTTAGGTAATTTGGAAATTGTTTTGTTTGATGTAAGGTCTAACACTTTAATGGTTGAATAAAATTGATCTAAACGTTTCTGATTTGGCTATGCAAAGTCAAATCTGAAATCTTATTTCAATGCTAGATGCTATCGGGCATAAATATAGCAGAAGGAATCAAACATCAACCAAGCCAGTTCTAGATGAGAAAGGAAATTTGACATAATCAATTTTGATTATGGAAACTTGCCTCAATAGCGTGTAATGAAGGAACTTTTGAGATCCTCAGGTTTTCAGGACTGATCTATTTTCTTCATTGTTGGGAGTTGACGGAATAATACCCAGTGGATGGAAATTTGGACTGTTGAACCACACTAATCGTTGTTTTGCAGTTATACTTTCAACAGATCGGCACATCACAACCACTTTTCTGATGATGTGTCATGTTACATTTCTACGTCAGCGAGCTGAGAGGAGAATCCTGAAGGACTCCACATGTTATGAGTCAGAGTACCAAAGGCCAGTTGACTGGAAAGGTCACATGGTCCCAACACAGTGGAAGATAATGTTGTGGTGTTTATCTTGAATTAGTGGTGTTTATCTTGAATTCCACTACACTGACTTGTTAGGAAAGCCAGGCAATTTGCTGGTTCCACATCACACGGACTGCAATAACTTTGCATCACAGATTGAAGACTGAGAAAACTGAAGACAAGATCTATAGGACACTTGATTGTAAACTAATATTGCTTACAATTTAAATGAACTGATATGGTAATTTTATATTTTTATATTTGTTTCTCGCAAGACAGGTGGGAAACCCTGTACGTATCCTGTTGATAACAATATGTTTCTCGAACCTCATAATCTGAGGTGGTAGAGGGAATGAAGACTTGAGTTAGGTATCAGAGTGGGGTGTGTCAATCTTCTTGTTTACATTCATTTTCATCTGAGGAACATTGGTTTGATACTCCTTTTTGTTGTTTTGTCTTAGTCATTTGTAACATAAGTGTATGGGCCTTTTCTTTTCATTAGGAATTGAACTGTTTATCAAACATGTCATTTTTTTGTTTAAATGTTTAATAGAAGGGCGTGTTGATGTGTATGAATATAAGTATGTTTAGATAATAAATTAACATATTTTTATCTGTACACAGGAAGTCACGTACATTCTAAACACGACAGTATGTAGCCAGTGGGCTTGCCGTAATTCTGTCCTGCGATGTCTGTAAAGTTGTAAAACCAGAAGTTTCTTTGAGATAGAGTTGAGATTGAGTGAGATGAGCTTGTAAGACAGAGTATCAAGTCTTTAAGTATCGTGAGCAATAGACAAAAAAATGCAGCAATAAATAATTCAATTACTCTCTCCCTTGACAGCTGGTTACACAATTGTTTTTTCAAACACATTTACAAAACTTCTGATTTCTAACAGCATTATGCCGTGACCCGGATAGAGAAGTTTTAACAATTCTACTCAAAATCAATTGGAGAGCTTAGGGGCTCATTTTGCAAAAGCAAAGAAGTAGATTTTTCCAGTTACTGATTGCTGAGGACAATGTAACAGTGAGTTGTAAAACTACACCATAGAACAAACTTTCAAGATAGCAAAAGTGTTTGGTATTCGAACAAGCCCTAGTTAATTCCCTCGTCTAGGCCGCGATTTTTATCTTGTGGAATCTGTCTGTGGGCACAGACAGTCCATCCTAGATGTGTAGGGCGTAGAGTGGTACGTAGAAGAAATAAATAATTAAATTACTCTCTCTCTTGACACATCTGGGAATGCGATCTTTATTTCAAACACTATGTGAAACGGTTGTTTTCCAACAAATGTAACAGGGTGTTTAACATTTAATTTCATATTTATGTTTCATGTTTTCAGTATGACTTTTATTATGATCGTACCAATACACGTGACAGAATCCAGGAATGGGGTCCTATTGCTTTTTTTACATTTTATAAAAGTCCAAATTCAGAGCTTTGAAATTGTATATAATACAATACTATTTGATACAATTATGGGATAGGTGTGCTGCTTTAAAAGTTGATAATCTGCTCAACTTAGTTCTGAGAAAAGAGGCTTGAAAGATTCAAACTTGCCAGAGAGCTCGTCTTTGTTGACATCCATTCAGCATAGTTCACAGCCTATTATGCCTTAACCCCAACCCTGCTATTTCAGTATTCAAATGGAGAAACTCTGGCATTGGTCTGGTTGGCCTCTAATAAAAACATACTATATCAAACCAAATAAATATTAAGTTTTATCACATGTACTTGATAAACCAGGCAAAATCCTGGAAAATGTTTTTTACTTTCCACCTACTTTCACTGAAGCAGAAGTCCAAGCTGTCATGTGTACCATTGATACTAAGAAATCCATACTTACTAAAGTGTGCTGCCCCATCATTGCTGGTTCAGTGACACACATCATCAATTAAACATTAAGCACAGGAAATATCCCTATGGTATGGAAAGCAGCTTTTGTTCTGCCGTTGCATAAGGGAGGGAACGGAAGTGATTTGGACAAATATCAACCCATTTCTAGGCTCCCTTGTCTGGCAAAGCTCCTAGAATCCTTGGTCAACAAATCTTTAAGATTTGTACAATATATTCTTTATGCTAACTGTATTCTTTGCATCAATCTAGTTTTAAATCTAAACACAGTGCCACTTCGGCCACTATGGTTGTTGTTAATGATATTGCAAAAGCCTTAGGTGATAGAAAGCACTGTGCTGCGTTGTTTGTAGACTTGTCAAAAGCTTTGACACTAGACCATGCTATCCTTCAGAGTAAGCTGTCATCTATAGGACTGGGCACTGTAGCCTGCTGATGGTTTTATAGAGTTTCTTCAAGGGGTTCCTCAGGGTTCAGTAATTGGCCCACTACTGTTCTCACTTTATATAAACAACATTGGTGATTTATATGTAGATGACACAGTGATGTACTCTATTGCTTCAACAGCAGACCAAGCATTAATGCAGTTGTTGTCTGATTTCAACCCCATCCAGCTATTAAGGTATTCAAATGGGGACACTCTGGCCTTGTGCTATACTGGTCTGGTTGGTCTAAACATATACTATATCAAATCAAATAATAAAACTTTTTTTTCACATGGATTTGAATAAAAAGATATGAACAGTTCAGTGAAAGTAATTTAGCAGCAGGATTCATAATAAATAGTAGCAGCAATGTAAGTGAAGACAGCTTGAGTGCAGGTGGACAGCCACTGAGCCATTATAGGGTTATAGATTAGGCATAACCACTCACACCTGAATGAATATTGTTCACAAATTCTGTAACATACAGTGAAGGAAAGTACATTTGCCCACTGACAAAGAAATGACCAGTCTCTAATTTCAATGGTAGGCTTATTTGAACCGTGAGAGACAGAATAACATTTAAAAAAGTCCAGAAAAACGCATGTCAAAAATGTAAGAAATGTATTTGCATTTTAATATAAGTAAAATAATGATTTGACCCCTTTGCAAAACATGACTTAGTACTTAGTGGCAAAACCCTTTTTGGCAATCACAGAGGTCAGATGTATCGTGTAGTTGGCCACCAGGTTTGCCAATATCTCAGGAGGTATTTTGTCCCACTCCTCTTTGCAGATCTTCTCCAAGTCATTAAAGTTTCGAGGCTGACATTTGGCAACTCAAAATTTCAGCTCCCTCCAGTGTTTATCTATGGGATAAAGGTCTGGAAACCAACTAGGCCACTCTAGGACCATAAAGTGCTTCTCCTTGAGCCACTCCTTTATTGCCTTGGCCGTGTTTTGGGTCATTGTCAAAAAACAAAACAAAACAAAAATTGTTTTATAAAGCCCTTTTAACATAAGCAGTTGTCACCCGGCCTTAAACCCCATTGTCATGCTGGAATAACTATCCACGACCCATTTTCAATACCCTGGCTGAGGGAAGGAGGTTCTCACCCAAGATTTGACAGTACATGGCTCCGTCCTTTGTCCCTTTGATGCGGTGAAGTTTTACAATCCTCTTAGCAGAAAAACACTCCCAAAGCATAACGTTTCCATCTCCATGTTTGACAGTGGGGATGGTGTTCTTGGGGTCATAGGCAGCATTCCTCCTCCTCCAAACACAGTGAGTTGAGTTGATGTCTGACCACAACACTTTCACCCAGTTCTCCTCTGAATCATTCAGATGTTCAAGAGCAAACTTCAGACGGGCCTGTACATGTGCTTTCTTTAGCAGGGGGACCGTGCGGGCGCTGCAGGATCTCAGTCCTTCACGACATAGTGTGCTACCCATTGTTTTCTTGGCAACTATGGTCCCGACTGCCTTGAGATCATTGGCAAGATCCTCACGTGTTGTTCTGGGCTGATTTCTCACCATTCTGATGATCATTGCAACTCCACGAGGTGAGATCTTTTATCGAGCCCCAGACTGAAGGAAATTGACAACTCTTCTGTGTTTCTTCCATTTGCGAATAATTGCACCAACTGTAGTCACTTTCTCACCAAGCTTCTTGGTGATGGTCTTACAGCCCATTCCAGCCATGTATAGGTCTACAATCTTGTCCCTGACATCCTTGGGCAGCTCTTTGGTCTTGGCCATGGTGGGGAGTTTAGAGTCTGATTGATTGATTGCTTCATAGGACAAGTGTCTTTAATACAGGTAACAAGCTGAGATTAGGAGCACTCCCTTTAAGAGTGTGCTAATCACAGCTCATTACCTGTATAATAGACACCTGGTAGCCAGAAATCTGTCTGATTGAGTGGGGATCAAACACTTCTTTCCCTCATTAAAATGCAAATCAATTTATAACATTTCTGATGTGTTTTTCTGGATTTACATGTGGTTATTCAAGTTACTTAGTTTTATAATAAGCTACCTGATTGGCTGTTCATTCATCCTGAGGAGTATACTATGTTCCTACTCAGATTTAACTCAGGGTTATCAAGAAAAGTCAGGGTGGACAAACTCTGATTGCCTAAAGTGATGTTACACAGTACTACAACAGTGATTGACATGTTTGTTAGTTGACTGTGTGTTAACTTAATTGACACACAGTCAACCTAAAAGGGGCGTGTTTGGCAACACAAACTGAGTTTTTGTACACTGGCTCGTGCTCCGTATTCTTCCCCAGATGATGATAATCAATACCTTTAATATAAAACTTTTTTAGGTTAAAAAACCTTTATAGAACTTTGGTCTCAAGACCGATACATTTTTCTTTTACATTTGGCATCCCGAATAGCGGTGGTTAAATTTAGATGGGGTTCAGTTTTTTCTTCGGGAATGACTTTCTCTATGGAATAGATGAGAGCCGTTTTCTGGGTCGTTGCTTCGAGGGGGATAGCTTGACAGGCCACGAAAGTACCACTTAATGGAAGTGTTTTTTAGTAAAAAGAGATTAGTGAGTCCTGATTTCTTTCTGCCAGTTCTGTGTGAGTGTCAGTTTTAGAAACTGTTTTAACGTCAAATCCTGTGTGGACATGGATTTCTGTGTGATTCCCCTGAGTTTACAGTACCTGGGGTTTCTGTGTGATTTCCGAAAACATCTGTTGTAGAACACAAGTTTTTGTTTTGAAGGCCTGACATACCAATAGGTTTAAACTGTGAGAGTCAGTCAACAGACCTGGTATGTTTTTTGTGTGATGTCTTTTTGTTCTTGTTGATTCTTATTTTGGTGATTATATTGTTGATTCTTGTTTGGTTGATCTGTACTCTATGTGGAAATGTAAACCTTGTAAAAAGAGGGAGATTGGCAGTGATATCGACATAATAAATCAGGGGACGATTTATGTATATTTTTTATAAAAAAACAACTCAACCTTGTATGGAGATGGAGTTGGCCTACCACGTGTGGAGACAATTTCCTCAGGGGAAGTTAATCAACTCGTGAATGTCTCTTCATCTTCATCCGCTTATCCATTGTCAGGCTGCGGGGGCAGCAGCTCCAGTAGGGGATCCAACACTTCTCTTACCTGAGGTACATTTGCCAGCTCTGACTTGGGGATCCCGAGGCATTCCCAGGCCAGTGTGGAATTATAATCTCTCCACCTAGTCCTGGGCCTACCCCGAGATCTCCACCCAGCTGATTGTGCCTGGAACACCTCCCTAGGGAGACGTGCTGGGGGCATACTTACCAGATGCCCAAACCACCTCAACTGGTTCCTTTCAATGCAAAGGAGCAGCGGCTCTACTCAGAGTTCCTCACGGATGACTGAGCTTCTCACCCTATGTCTAAGGGAGACGCCAGCCGAGAAAACTAATTTCATCCGCTTGTACCCGCGATCTAGTTCTTTTTGTCATGACCCAGCCTTCATGACCATAGGTGAGGGTAGGAACAAAAACTGACCGGTATATCGAGAGCTTTGCCTTCCGTCTCAGCTCTCTTTTCATCACAATGGTGCGGTGAAGCGAATGCAATACCGCCCCGCTGCTCCGATTCTCCAGCCACTCTCCAGCTCCATTTTTCCATCACTCGCGAACAAGACCCCGAGATACTTGATTAAAGAGTAAAGAGCTGGTCGGTTTTTCCAAGACCAGGACGGAATCCGCATTGTTCCTCTTCTATCTGAGGTTCTACTATCTGCCGAACCCTCCTTTCCAACACCTTTGAGTAGACTTTCCCAGGGAGGCTGAGTAGTGTGATAACCCTATAATTGGCACACACCCTCTGGTAACCCTTTCTGAACAGGGGAACCATCACCCCGGTCCGCCACTCCTTAGGCACTGCCCCCGACTCCCGCGCATTGTTGAAAAGGGGTGTCATCCAAGACATACATCCAAAGCTTTCAACATTTCTAGATGAATCTCATCAATCCCGGAGCTTTGCCACTGTGTAGCTGTTTAACTACCTCAGTGACTTCTTCCAAGGAGATCCCTGTGGATCCGTTCCCTGTTCACCCACACTACCTGTTTGAGCTTTCATTGTCTGTCCAGAGTCTTTCCCCACCCCCTGACCAAACTCACCACCAGATGGTGATCATTTGACAGCTCTGCCCCTCTCTTTACCCGAGTGTCCAAAACATGCGGCCTCAGATCCGATGACACAATCACAAAATCGATCATTGACCTTCAGCCTAGGCTGCTCTGGTACCACGTGCACTTATGAGCATCCTTATGTTCGAACATGGTGTTCGTTATAGATAATCCATGACCAGCACAGAACTCTTACAACAAACAACCAATCGAGTTCAGAACAGGGAGGCCGTTCCTCCCTATCACGCCTCTCCAGGTGTCTCCATCATTGCCCAAGTGCACATTGAAATTGGCCCAGCAGAATTATGGAGTGCCCTACTGGAGCCCCATACAGGACTCCATTCAGAGTCTCCAAGAAGGCTGAATACTCCAAACTGCTGTTCGGTGCATATGCACAAACAACAGTCAGAGTTTTCCCCCTCAAAACCCGTAGGCGAAGGGAGGCGACCCTCTCATCCACCGGGGTAAACTCCAACTTAGCGGCGCTCAGCCGGGGGCATATGAGTATTCAAACCCTCGCCCAGCGCCTCACACCCTGAGCAACTCCAGTTAAGAATAAAGTACATCCCCTATCCAGGAGTACGGATCTAGAACCGAGACTGTGCGTGGAAGTAAGCTCCACCAGATCTAACTGATAGCGCTCCACCTCCCCCACAAGTTCCGACTCCACCCACTAAGAGGTGACGTTCCACGTCCCTAGAGCCAACCAATGCCACCCGGGCTTGGTCTGATGAGGCCCCCAGCCTTCACTACCACCAATACGGACCCGACCCCAGCGGTTCCTCCCATAGGATGGAGAGGGGGGTCGACGTCACTTTTTCTGGCTATGCCCGACCGGACTCCGTGGCAAAACCCGGCCACTAGGCGCTCGCTGGCGAGCGTTCCCTCTGGGCCTGGCACCAGACAGGGGCCCCGGGCTTCCTCCGGGCAAGGTCACTCCTCTTCTTTGTTTTGTCATTGGGTTTGGTTTGAACCATTCTTAGTCTTGCTCCTCCCCTGAGACCACTTTGCTATGGGAAACACTACCAGGAGCACTAGGCCCCACACAACACAGCCCTCAGGTTCATAGGGACACACACCTCTCCACCACGGTAAGGTGATGGAGAGGCATTGTGAAAGTATTGAAGTTACATTTTTGACAGTTTGAGTATTGATTCTATACTTTTTTCAAACCAATAGCGAATGTGGAATGATTTATCATAAAATTTGCAGAACTATTATTTGAAACTAATAAGATGGAGTATGAAAAAATATGAGAAATATAAATGTTGGTAATATTATTGAAAAACATAGGTTGTAAATTATTGAGAAAAGATGGGATTAAACATGAGTAGCCTATTGTACAAGAGCCCAAATGATATTATAATATTCATAATATGTGGGGATTTCTATGGTTAGAGATGGCTAATTGTTGCATCTCCTGGAGTTAATGTGTTTGCATTTCTACATAACGCCTGACACAGACTGATGGACTTGAGCCTATAGTTCAAATATCCTTAAATAGTGTTGTTTTTGGTAAATGGAATGGAGTAGAAAAGCACAAAGAAAGTGGATGTAAAATGGCAGAAAGTTTGCGGACGGAAAAAGCTGGTTGAAGACAAAGGCCGATGCGAGCCGAAATGGCGCGAAAGGGATTGAGATAAGACTGTGTAACGTTCAACTGAGATGATGAGACAAAGAATCCAGATTGTATCCATCCCCCACCTAACTCAGTCCTCACAGGAATGTGGGCCATATGGGCCACAGAAACGTTACGACAGGGCCCAGTGGGGGATTGGAGTTAGAGTGGCATAGGGAATAGGAGAACGCAAGAATAAAATTACCACGGGAAGACAATTAACAAAAGATTAAGCAAAAGGTGACTGTCAGCTTTTAGGGCAGACAGAGATGAAGCAGGAGACGAAGGAGGTTGATTCATATATCTTTTAATGTAATAGAGCTGACTTGCGCTCTTACGAAGTGAGACATATGAATCAACCTCCTTCGTCTCCTGCTTCATCTCCGTCTGCCCTAAAAGCTGACAGAATAACACGCCTCCTAAAACGGAAGAAAATGGAGCACGATGACGTTAAAGAAGCCGGTGTTGCGGAGCTTGTACATGAACATACCAACATCCTGGCCAACCTAGGCGCTACCATGACAAACCTCGCCCAGGCAATTCAGCGCCTAGAGTTGGCCCGGTCCACTCCCGCAGCACCGGCTGTGTCACCGCCTCCCCTGCCTGCACCTACCGGAGCTGGAGCCATCCACATCCCGCTTCCCCGGGAGTACGATGGGGCGGCGGACCGCTGCCAGGGTTTCCTGCTTCAGGTGGACATCGCACTCCAGTCGATACATCTTGCACCGACCGAGGCCCAGAAGATCTCCTCGATCGTCTCCTGCCTGTCCGGCAAAGCCCTGGAATGGGCCACCTCCCTCTGGAACACCGAGGGGCCCTTCCAGGGCAGCTACGCCGAGTTCGTCCGCCGCTTCCGTGTTGTCTTCGACCATCCACATGAGGGGAGAGAGGCGGGCGAACGTCTTTTCCACCTACGGCAGGGGACGAGATCGGCACAGGAGTTCGCACTGGAGTTCCGAACCCTGGCAGCGGGGTCTGGGTGGAACGACCGGGCCCTCTTCGACCACTATTGTTGTAGCCTTCGGGAGGACGTCCGAAGGGAGCTGGCTTGTCGAGATGTGAGCCTCTCATTTGAGCAATTGGTCGAAACATCTATCCGTCTCGACAACATGCTGGCTGCCCGAGGACGTCCTAACGAGGGCCCGGCTGTTCCACCCCACCACCTCGACACCGCCGTCCCCATGGACCTGGGGTCGGCTGTACTCCCGGCAGAGGGCGAGGAGCTGAGGAACAGAGGGGATCTAGTAAGCGCTGGGGTGGTTCATTCTGTCATAAGTCTGGTGTATGGACAGATTAAACAATGGATTACTCCTACTACAACCGTTTTGCCTCTACCAATCTGTCCATACACCAGAATAATGACAGTAACACAGAGTTCCAGAGGGCAAAACCAAGAACGAGAAGGGGGAATTGGATGCGAGTGAGGCCATGACCAAAAGGGGACCCAACGTGGCTACTAGCCAATATGCCTCACACTGGGTCTCAGGCCCAGGAATTCCTACTTCTCAACGACAGATGCCACTTTTCCCTGAAGTTCTGTACCTTTGCAGAGTTTTGGGATATTTATGAGCAAAGGTTTGAATGGACATTGATAAGACATGCAACACTGAACAAATAGTAATACAACTTAAGCTTACGTGGACCACCCTATGAATCCCCATGATGGCTGAGTGCAACAGCTGACAGCTAGTATTGCTGCATTGGTTTATCATCGTGCTGTCCATGAAACCTGTGACTCCCCATGTAGTACATTGATTCTTCCGGTGAGAACCTTTGACAAGTAATGTTATAATTATTTTTTTAAATTCTAAAGAAATCAAGGGCTCATTAAATTCAACTGTTAATGCTTGACTACCTTTGTACCTTGTTACCATCCTTTCTCAATTCATATTTGTTGTGGTAGATTATGCGTTTTATTTGTTTTTCTTTTGTTTTGATTTGTTTCATTATCTTTGTGTAACCTGATTTTCAGTCCAGTATTGCACTATATGTTTAAAAAAGGAACTTTTGGTTAAAGTTTGAGATGGTGGGCCTCTGGTGTCCACTGAAGCCCGCCATGTTTTTTTCCACTCCCTGTTTTGCAATCTGAAGCCCTTTAATCCTCCATAGGGCTGCTCATAGATAACAGTATGTTGATACTTTGTTTCCCCTCAATGAATGTCTGCAAGACTGTCATTTTGTCATCATTATTGTTGTTTTACTGATAAGTCATACCTTTTTTTTCTTCAGAGCCTTGCAAGGCCCGTATAATGTACCTTTGTCATGACGTCAATCCAGATTGGGCACAAGTTTTCCGAAAATGGCCATACCCTTCACTTAATGGCATATTATGTTTTCAGTTTGTTTAGGTAGTGGTTGGGTATTGCAGTTCATGGGCTTAGTCTCCCTAGTGAGGCTGCAGAGAAACCTTAGTTGAATCTCAGATTTGAGTGGTTAAGACTTCTGAAGGGGGGATCAAGCCTTCCTGGAGCTAAAATATGCTGTCCAGTCTGCACCATGTTTGGGCCTACCCGATCACCCCGCCCACCTGTTAATATTTGAAAAGCATGGTTCTATGTTAGTGGTAGTCACCATACATCACATTTACATTTATCATGTTGTAGGATACAGTTTGTGAAGGCTTGATGTAGTAGTATAATGACATGTTTCCTGCCAACATTCCGTTACTGGCTACAAGACCTGAACTGAATTCTTAGCAGTGATTGACCTGGTTGTGAATGTTTATCAACGAGGTCAGAACTGCACGTCTCTCACACGGCTATTGAAATAGGAGAACAATAATTTTATTATTTTATGCGTTTTGTTGTGATGTTAAACTTTTCTTAACCTTGTTGCTTTTCCTTACAGCTGGCTTGTAAAGAATTTGACTATACATAACTGATTGGACTAATCATTATATCTCATGTCGTTTTTACTGAGATCCCTATTGACAACATTGGCTATTTCAATGATGGTTCAGATTCCCGTGCTGTTTCTGGCTATTCTAATTATGCGGATGTTGTTGATCATGCCTTGGTAGAGAGCACGTGTCTGCTCTCCGCTTACTGCCCAAGCAGTTGAGTTGTTTGCTTTTAAGGTTTTGAACCTTGAACCTTTTACCTGAGCTATTGTATATCTGGAGTCTGGATCCATGGAGCTACACTTATCTGTATTGGTTCTCCTTATGCGTTTGGTGTCATGCACGATTTTGTCATAATGTGGAAGCACCTTGGCTTCCTTCCTTTTACTGGGGAATCCATTCACCACTCTGCTCTGGTGTTTCTTTAATTCAATTTTTTTTACACAGCCAATTCTTGTTGTGGGGTATTGAGCTCATACCCCTGACGCTGACTGTGTCTTCCCTTATGGATGTCTCTGGTGTGTGACTGACGGTGTCTTCTCTTATTGATGCCTCTGGTGTGTGACTGGCTGGGGATTTGTGTTTAGCAATACTGTGTTCCTGTTTAGTTTTTTCTGGCTTAATTGACACATGGCAGTGATGTTTTCTTAATGGGTTTAAGCATTTCTTTGCAGGCACCGCACTACAGATGAGGTACTAAAAGCGAGAAATAATCCCACATGACTGACATCAGACAATGGTACCCACTCTGTCAATACGTCATAACCTCAGTGTCAGAAGCCTTGAAAATGTATTAGTAGTTATGACCCCCCTCTGTTAGGAAAGCAGTAGGGCATGATCTCACTGATCACATTTGCTGATTACAGACAAAACAAGATGCCCAGACCCACTAGAAATCGTTGGTGGTCCTTTTGTAATTATACTGAATTTAAAATATGCTAAGGACTCATGTTATGTACAGTAAGTGTAGTTGCTCCCCTTTCTGTCAAATCCCCATGTCATGTCACACCAGTTACCATAGGAAATCATACTCTCAGATGTTTTCGTTTGGCATTAAATGGAATAGTTTATTAACTTGTCGGGTAGATATGAACATTACTAGGCATTCACAGAATTATCCTTGGTGACGTAATTGGTTTTCGGTTTTATACGCTAGGTATTCGTTATCACGGTCGAACCTACTAGGAATGCTAATTGCTCATTTGTTTCAGTAACAGCAATGGAAGGATAAGCATGGATGTTACCCAGTGTAGTAAATATTACCATCAAGTTGAGACTGAGTTAAACATAAATTCTGAAATTTAGATTTAATACTACTGTAGGCTATGTTTTTTGTAAGTAATTAACTGAATTCTACTGGAAGATTGGCCCTGAAACCTCTATCTTTATTGGTGGCACCTACTGTGTATGGTTCAATGGTGTTTACATACCGCCCTAAGGGGTGGCTAGGACGTTATGATTTTACCTGCAACAGCTCAACCTGGTGGCAGAGAGTGTGCACATTGTGACTTGGTAAAACCAAACACTATGCCTCGTAAACACCAGTGTATTACTACTTGCGATATGCTTGAAGCTACAGTTTTTCCATGGGATGTCAGTCTGGTTTTCACCTTGTAGATGAAGTAGGTTATGAATTGGAAATCCTAATTAACCTTAATTGTAATGTTTGAAACTTTGGCCAAAATATTTAAGTTGATTGTTTGGTTTACAAAGCATGCTTTGTAAATTGCCATGACAGCAAACCTTGGGTAAAACGTATTCACATTTTGTAGTATGGGTTAATCGGGAAGTTACACATAAAGTCAAAGTCACTCCTGAGGTTACCCAGTTACCTCTCTTAGTAGTATACCTCTCTGGTGTGTGTCATTATGCCTAGCTATTATGTTTGCATAGTCTTCACAAAAGTGAGCAAGTCACTTAGTTTGATAATAAGCTACCTGATTGACAAGTCATTCATCCAGGTGTGTGTCATTAAAGATGGCCATTCTTACTCTTTTCCGTGAGCCAGCTCATTCACTCTTTTGGCTCCCAAACAGCTCTTTAAAAAAATATGTTTTGTATTTTTTGAAGTCATACAGTTTGCGATAGTTTGACTGTGATTGGTGTTCAAAAAATTCTTATTGAATGAACAAATGAAATCATATTCTACCCAAACCACAATATTGTGTGATTTGAACATTATATTCATACAGTATTATGACAATATGAATGTATGTTTCAGTGGAAGTGAATGAGCCTAGATAGTAGGAACTACAGGGATAATGGTATTTATATTATCTTTCCCTCAGGAATGTGAAGTGTTTACACTGACCATCTGGCATGGGGGTTAACTTCTAGAAACATGATCTGTGTTAGGTAGAAACGCCCTAAAAACCTATAGATTAGCTGGCAACTATCTTTATAGTGAGAAGACAATGGAACGTTCACTGAACGATATCTGTGCTGCAATTTTCCAATAAACTTGAAAGACTTCTCCCTCGATTTTACACAGGCTTTACATTATTTGACCACTATACGTAACCGCTGATTTCTAACACTTTGGTGCCATGACCCGGATGGTTGGAGATACCAGAACTACTGTTTTTGCTGGAGATCTTGAGATGAAGCTGGATGTGCGCACCCGTAAGGGAGTCGGTCTTTGTTCCTGTCCACGGTGAACAACTGAAAAGTTGGTGAGTCTGAAATCCACATCATTTAACGAACAAATCGAGTAACCCAAGAGCACAGGTAGTCTGATAAGCCCTATGACTCCCAACTTGGCTGCGTTTTTTATCATGAGGAATCTGTCTGCGGGTGCAGATAGTGCGTCTCAAGATAGTGGTGCGTTGACCGGTGTGATAAAGTGCTTAACTGTATTTCGTGTGACCAGAACAAGACACTGTATATTGTATTTTAAGGTTATAGTGTGATGCTGTGTTTTACGTGATTATATAGTAACTTGTAGTGAAAACGATGACGTCCTCCAGTGGTAAAAATACTGTGGAGATAAAGAGGACTGCAGCCTCAGACGTCCCATTAAGTGATATGGTTATATCCTTAGCCGATATCGTAACAGAATCGATGAAATTAGAAAAGTGTCAGCACGACATTGTTAAAAAATGCGATCGATGTCGATAAAGATGGTTTGTGGAAGTTGACAGATGTATGAAAGGTTTGGAGTAAAGTGCAAAAAATGAGGAATAAGACAAATAAGACTTATTGGTCATTAACTGTTTTGGCAGAGATGCGAAAAAGAGAGAACAAGGATGTGACCGATGATCGCTCGATTAAGAAGAAAAAAGAGAATATAAGAGCTTTGGCAGAATTGAAGCAGAAAAAAAGAAGCAGAATTGAACCAGATAAAAAGCGAACTGTCTGACAAAAAAATGAAGACGATGATTATGGCATGTATGTTAGTAAACCAACATCCAGTTGAATTTTTGGTTAACACAGGAGCTGAAGTGACCGCGCTACCTACTTCCTATGCATAACATATATTGCCCCATTACACTGGCAAGAAGATGAGGGCTACAGGAGTTGGAGGGGGGAAAACTGAAATGAAACAAACGACTACTTTGACTATTTCTATTGGTCCTATGACAATTGAAACAACATTGTGGTTTGGATGTTTTGATCAACCCATATTGGCTCTTGACGTCATTATGAAATTGGACTCTACATTGGATATACAAGATGGGAAGGACACCTGGAACATCAGAAGAGTGGAAAACTCAAACATGTCTGCTCACCCTATTTGGACTACCTCGAAGAATGAGTGTGGTAATTTGGTAATGGACCCAGTGCACCTAACAGGTGCAGCACCGCCATGTACTAAACAATGTCCTATCAGTAAAGAGGCCATGGCTGCTACGAAGGTGGTCATTGGAGAGTTACATGATAATAGGATTGTTGAAAAGACACATTCTGCTTCTAATAGTCATGTTTGGCCCGTCCATAAAGCTTCAGGGGCGTGGCGTGTAACTATGGACTATAGGAATGCCAATGAGATGATTTCCAAATTGACTCCTCTGGTAGCAGATACGTCTACCATTTTTGCCTCACTGAAGCCGACACACTCTGGAGACATCTCGAAGATTTGCCTCCGATGTCTTCAGTTGTCATACAATATGTGGACAACATCTTATTGGCTTCGGAAGACGAGATAACCCATGGGAGAGACCTTCAAATTCTGCTTGACTTCCTCAGTGAAAAAGGGCACAAGGCCAGCCCTGACAAAGCGCAGCTCATGCAGTCCCAAGTTGTTTACTTGGGCCAACTGATTTCTCAAGGGAAAAGGGAAATAACACAGAGCTGCACAACTGCCATACAGACTGTCAAAGAACCCGCCACCATAAGAGAACTGCGTTCCTTTTTGGGGCTGTGTAACTACAACCGGTTGTTGGGTGGATTCATTTGCTGAAATAGCTAAACCACTCAATGATCTCTTGAAGGGTGACCCACAGTCCAGAGACCCTGTCCAGTTCTCTGACCGACAGAGAAACGCATTCGTTGCATTGAAGAAAGCACTGTCAACGGTTCCTGCATTGGGGATAACTGATATGGGGCAGCCGTTCACACTTTTTGTGGCTGAGAAGGATGGCTACATGACATCGGTTCTCACTCAGGACCACGGCGACAGTCTGAAACCAGTGGGTTATTATTGAAAGAAATAGGATGATGTGGCCCTGGGATGGGCCCCTGTCTGAGAGTGATGCAAGCCCCATACCTGGCTGTGTCAATGTTGGCACCACTGTTCCTTGACCAACATCTCCTGATCAAGTGTCCACATGCCGTGCATACTCTCCTCACAATGAATCGTGCAGCTCAGGTTACTGCCGCCAGGTGGAACAAGTGGTCCCCTGTCCTAGAGGCACCCAACATTGTTATTCAGCGTGGGATGCCCACGAACCCTGCCACATTGTTGCTTCCCTCAGATCCCACATTGCTGGATCATGATTGCACGGAGCTGGTTTTGGATCAGCTTGCTGAAGAGTTCACAGTCCTACATCCTCTTGTGAACCCGACCCATGTGTTGTTCACTGATGGTTCCTGCATTGTGGAGGAGGGAGAAAGGAAGGCTGGATGGGCAGTGACTACAGTAACAGATGTTGTTGCCTCAGGGATTCTACCAGCAGGAACATCTGCACAGGTAGCAGAACTAGTAGGGGTTTCCTGACGTCACTGGGAGCACCTGTACGGAATGGACCCGAAGTGTTGGCGCTGCTAGAAGCTCTCCAATTACCGGCACAAGTAGTTATTTTGAAAACGAAGGCTCATGGAAAAATCCTCACGGAGGAAAACAAAGGCAACGACCTTGCAGACAGAGCTGCAAAAGCAGCAGCAAAAAGGACACCAACCCCACCTCAACTTGTTCGATGATATGTAATGGATACATTGACACATATCAGAGACATGCAAGACAATGCCCGGAAGGATGAAGTCTGGGAGTGGATCAGCAGGAAGTAAAATGGATGGAGAGGGTGTGTGGAAATACAGCCATCGATGGGTGGCACCAAACACATTAATCCCATACCTAATTGCACAGATACATTCTGTGGGACACATAGGGACTGACAATGTCCTAAACAGGTTTATAGGCAAATGGTGGAACCCGAAAGCAAGAAGAGAAATAGAAGCCACTGTGAAAGGATGCCTTACCGGTACAAAAAACAACTTGCATGGGAAAGTGAAGGTGCAAACACATTGAGCACCTGCCCCAGCGGAGCCATTCAGACATTCAAGTTGACTACATCACTTTACCCAAGAGTAAAGGATACGAAGACGTGTTGGTGATAGTGGATCATTTTTCACGTTGGGTAGAAGCATACCCAATCAAGACAGGAACAGCACAACACACAGCAAAAATATTGGTTCGGGAAATTATTCCTCTGTGGGGATTACCCGATCAAATAGATTCCGACCAAGGGACACACTTTACAGGAAAGGTGTGCCAAGAAGTGTCTCGGCTGATGAATATGTAATGGAGACTCCACTGTTCATATCATCCTCAGTCGAGTGGACAGGTTGAACAGTACAATTGTGTACTGAAAGAGAGATTGTCAAAGATGCACCAAGAAGGAGTAAACTGGCCAGATGCACTCCCTACTGTCCTTTGTAGCATAAGAGCTACACACAACAAAACCACAGGGTCATTTGAGGTCATCCCTGTACGACCAATGTCTCTGCCAGGCACTGTAGACTTAAGAAAAGCTGACATACATCTCATGAGCGACACACTCCTTAACTACTGCATGACACTCAGCGAGGCAGTTAAAGGAGCGGAACAGCAGGTTAGAGATTCATGGGGAGAAGTCCCAGAAGGCGGACATGATATAGTGCCAGAGCAGTGGATTATGGCGAAGAAACATGTTACTGACACTTTAGGAGCCAAATGGGAGGGTCCTTATCAGGTCTTACTGGTCACACGGTCTGCAGTAAAGGTGCAGGATAAAGATAGATGGATACATGCTACTCATTGTAGGGTGGTATCATATACCTCTGACGAAGAGCAGAGCCTAGAGACTACAGAACCGATCGCAACAGGTGGTCGGGGGCCAATCTCGGGTGAAGACACATCATAAAGGGATCAGATACTGATGTCTTTTGATGTGCCACTGCCAACGTCAAAACAGTAGATTTTCTATTGTAAAGCATGCGTATGTGTGAGGACATTATACTCTCACTTTTTTCTTTTTTCATTACAGGTGACATGGAAGTATCAGCCAATCACACATTGATACTCCGAGAGAATTACACTGCATCTGACGAGGACTACTGTCGAGATACGCCAACTAGTCTCACTAACCAGTGGACAGGACGAACCGTCCGCAGTTCCTGAAACAGTGACTGGACATTGATTGCTGTTGTTGTTGTATGATCTATATCAAAAGTGGTGTAGCTGACTTCGCTTGTATCGTTATTGAGAATCTGGAAGAGAACATTTGTGGTCTAGTCTATTTAGACATTGTTATATTGGTTCTCTGTGATTGCCTTATTTGTGATTAATCTGTCAATTATGTTGTTTTTTTCTGATATTTTTAATGACAGGAGTGTTTGGGTCAGCAGAGGACAGTGGTTCTTCTAGTCACGAGGATGGGCATTTTGGTATTAATACATTTTTAGCATTATCATTCAAGTACGCACAGACGGTGAACCAAAGCAGTTGCTGGGTGTGTACTCGCACTCCTTTCACAGCCATAGGTGTTGTTCCCTTAGGTGTTGTTCCATTTACTCAGAGTGAAATGTTGGGTGTTTGGAAACATGCCGATTGGTTTAAGAGAGTTATGCCTAATAATTGGGGTCCAGATATTGGTTATAGAGGGGCTGACCCCACTGATGTCTGTTACCAGGATGTCTCTAGTCCAGGGTGTATGACTATTCAGACCTATATTGATAGTTTAGGTGTGGAGGTAGAGCCATGCAGGGGTGCCTACCTGCCTCCATTTAATAATACAAGCATCTCGTTTTTGGGCCTACATCATCAGTGGATGTCCATGTTTGTCACAGTGGGCTGGAGCCAGTGTAGTCAGATTGCTGATCTTTCTGCTTGTGATGGTAACAAGTTCTCTTTATGTACCATGTCTGCCAAACTGACTCTCGGTAATGGATCCATGGCAGCCTTCCATGCCAATGCTCTAGGTAATATTGGGTCCACTGGAATGGTTGCACCGAACAGCACTTATTTTATCTGTGGCCCTAATGCCTATGCTATGTTACCTCCTTTCTGGATGGGTTCATGCTATATGGGATACGTGGTCCCTCATATTAGACATAGTGTGGAACCTCCATTTGCCAAGTTAAGCAGACGGAGTATCTCCGAGTCTGAGCGAATCTTTGCCATGGCATTTCCCTTCTATGGTACGTCCAAATTGGCACAGGAAGTGATCAACATGGCCTGTTCCTTAGAGGCTATGTTGGCTGAAATGGTGGCTATGCGTACTGTGGCGATGCAGAATCGTGTGGCTCTAAATTACTTGTTGGCAGCACAGGGGGGTACATGTGCTGTTGTAGGTACTGAATGTTGTACGTATATTCCTGACGAGTCAGACGGTGTTATGGATTTGGCTGGTAAGATCCGAGAAGAGGGTGCTAAATTTCACAATTACAGCTTTGATGATTTGGGGCTTGTGATTTGGTTGTCCTCAGTGTTTGGGAAATGGGGTGGTTTCCTGTTTAAACTCATTGCCCCAGTCATAGTGTGTGTGATGATCTTTTGCCTCTTATTACAGTTGTTCCGTTGCTGTGTCCATCGGTGTCTTGCTGCTCGTGTCCGTCGTGCTGTCGTGTCTGGACTGCGTCCCCATTCACATAAATCGTGCCCATATAATGATTGTAGGTGGTGTTCACTAGGGGAGTGTCTGATACGGGATAGACACCTTTCTGGTGTCCTTCCTTCTGTTTGTGGTCTGTGCTCTCGCCGAGGTTGCTTGTTGGTGTTGTGACTATCCTGATCGTTCTGTTTTATTTTTTGTGTAACTTTTATCGTAGTATATGTATCTTGTCCCCTTCCTGCACATTCGGTGTGGGTTATGTTCCTTTTCTTGATTGTGTTTTGTGTAAATATTGTTTTGCACCTTTCCTGCACATTCGGTGTGGGTCAGGTTAATATTTATCAATATGTCTTGTTTTTCTATATTGACAAGGGGGAGTCTGGGATTTGAACATTATATTTACACAGTATTATGACAATATGAATGTATGTTTCAGTGGAAGTGAATGAGCCTAGATAGTAGGAACAACAGGGATAACGGTGTTTATATTATCTCTCCCTCAGGAATGTGGAGTGTTTACACTGACCATCTGGCATGGGGGTTAACTTCATGATTTGTGTTAGGTAGAAATGCCCTAAAAATCTATAGATTAGCTGGCAACTATCTTTATACTGAGAAGACAATGGAACGTTCACTGAAACGACATCTGTGCTGCAATTTTCCAATAAACTTGAATGACTTCTCACTCGATATTACACGGGCTCTACATTATTTGACCACTATACGTAACCGCTGATTTCTAACAATACATTTGTTTGTTATGAAATATAATGCTATTAAACATTTGTGTTTAAAGTATAACTTTTTTATGTATATATACAGTGTATATAAATCTAACCATTCAAAACTAACAAAATCTGCAATGCATAAATCGAATGCTTTTGTACCTTTGAACTGTGTGACCGTGGGTGTAGTGTCCCATAAAGGATATCACTTTTTGAGAGACAACTTGGATTTTAGGAAGCACTCATTGAAATTGAAGGTTTTGCACTGTATGGTCATTTTATGCATATATTACATTCTACTGTATGCACAATATGCACTCATTAAGGCCTATTTATCTATGAGAATAAAATAGACCACTGATTCATAACAAACAGTCAGTGTAAATGTGTCAGTGAGTGAACATGTTCTCTCCTCCATGATTTTTGACAACGTGTTATTGGTAATGCACGCGTTTTGCCCAGCTGCTTTAAATCCATGGTTGCAGGTGTTTAAACTCAGACATGTTATTGAAGACTGATATCAGCCTGTGTTGTTGGGCCTTAGTGCTATTAAACTACAACAACGTTGCCAAATGTCACTTTTGTTTTGCTGATTTGGACAAATCTTGATTACCTACTAGAAATTAGCATGTAATTCATTGCATTTCTATGGAGCACTGGAGGTGGCATTGAATTATTTTTTTAAATAAAACTAGCTCTCGTTTTTTAAAACGTGGTCTTGTAAACGTGCTAACATTTTTAAATAAAACAAGAAAATTAAATAATTCAATTTCTTGATTTTCTGTGAAGTTTATGGCTTAATAGGGTGTGAACTATGCTGAATGGGCATCAACAAAGACCAGCTCTCTGGGAAGTGTGAATGTTTCAAGCCTCTCTCAAAACTAAGTAGAGCAGTTTATCAACTTTCAAAACAGCATATCTTCCCCTAACTTTATCAAACATAATTGTATTATGTACCATTACAAAACTCTGAATCTGGACCTTTTCAAATATGTTGCGATAGGACCCCGTTCAGGAATTCTCTCAGTTACATACGGAGTCTGTTACCTTAAACTTTCTAACTCCAAAGCTTGGGAACAGCACGTGATTATAAGAAGCTTCAGACGTAATTAATCA
>JACXGJ010005972.1:0-36537 GCA_016801105.1 Esox niger | reverse complement strand
GTCGACTGAAGCAGTCGTCTGAGCGCGTATACTGACGCTACACCTAAACGTGTATAGAAGCGCCTATACCTGGGTGCTTACACGTATACACGTATACACGGTTGCATACGCGTATAGACGCATACGCGGTCGCATTGGCGGTTGTATACACGTTAGGTCGTTTCTATAGCTTGTTAAAGTCCGCTTTCACCCGCCATAGAGCAAGCATTTTTTTGGTGAGTATGTATACACCAATCAGCCGTGACATTATGACCACCTGCCCTGAACAGCCCTGACCCGTTGAGGCATGGACTCCACTAGACCTCTGAAGGTGTGCTGTGGGATCTGGCACCAAGACGTTAGCAGCAGATCCTTTAACTCCTGTAAGTTGCAAGGTGGGGCCTTCATGGATCGGACCTGCTCGTCCAGCACCTCCCACAGATGCTGGATTGGATTAAAATCTCGGGGATTTGGAGGCCAAGTCAACACCTTGAACTCATTCCTGAACCACTTTTGCTTTGTGGCAGGGCGCATTATCCTGCTGAAAGAGGCCAGTGCCATCAGGGATTACTGTTGCCTTGAAAGGGTGTTCATGGCCTGCCACAATGCTTAGGTAGGTGGTACGTGTCAAAGTAACATCCACATGAATGGCAGGACGCAAAGTTTTCCTAAGCCAGCTTGCCTTCTTCCAATTGTGCATCCTGGTGCCATGTGTTCTCCAGGTAAGTGATGCTCACACACCTGGCCATCCACGTGATGTAAAAGAATCTGACCAGGCCACCTTCCATTGCTCCGTGGTCTAGTTGTGATGCTCACATGCCCGTTGTAAGTGCTTTCGGCAGTGGACTTGGGTCAGGCCCATACACAACAAACTGTGATGCATTGTGTGTTCTGGCAACTTTATATCAGTGCCAGCATTTACTTTTTCAGCAATTTCAGCTACAGTAGTTCGTCTGTTGGATTGGACCACACGGGCCAGCCTTGGCTCCCAGCGTGCATCAGTGAGCCTTAGACACTCCAGACCATGACCCTGTTGCCGGTTCACCGCTTTCCCTTCCTTGGACCACTTTTGATAGGTCTGACCTCTGTGGACTGGGAACCCCCCACAAGGGCTGCAGTTTTGGAGATGCTCTGACCCAGTCGTCTCATCAGTGTTATTCACTTCACCTGTCAGAGGTCTTGGCTGATCAGTGTACATGCGTGTGTGGCTGCAATGATGGTCCTTTGCTTGGCTACGTGAGATACAGGCCCATTTTCCAGGACCATTGAGTTTGCAGCTATGGCCTGTGGGTTTTCTTTCTCGAACATTCTGACTGACTGGCACTGAGACATCTTCTGACTGGCAGGCTAATTCATTGGGATATATACTGTGGCCCCTAATGAGGTTGGACCAGTTGAAGGGTCTTTTGAAAAAAGGCTTGTGGTTTGCGTGTATTAAGGAACACACAATATAGGACTTTAGGGGTCCCATCTGCATTATATACATATTGCATGATATGTCTTTTGGAGTTAGCATTTTTCTTCTTTTGAAAACATAAGTTACTGTTATTGGAAAGTGGATGGGTGGAAGGGAGGTTGCCTGGAGGTGCTTGTGGTATAGATAGTCGATGGGTAAAGGGGTAGACAGTAGGCAGACCCAACCCAATTCCTTTTTAATGCGGGGCTAATTAAAGGACTGCAAATCATCTGTGGGGATTTGATGGGCTTCAAAGGGACCTGGATGTCCTCGGCTATAATTTGAAATTACTGATTTCTGTTATTAATTAGACATCTTAAGTGCCTTTGAAGAAGCCTGCAGACCATCCTACATTGAAAAGACGACATAATGTCTGGCGCACCAAACCCCCCACCCCCCACCCCAAAAAACGTTTTTTGGGGGAAAGGAACAGACCAAAGGCCCCATTGTGTCCGATAAATCAGAAGTTTCAAGAGAAATCAGTGGGGCCCATCCTATTGAATCATTATTATTTGCCTTCCTCAGATTTCTAAGAAAACATCCTGGCTCTGACGTTACTGGATCATTGTCATTTCAAGAGTACTCTTGGAAACCGAGCAGGGGTTGTGATTGAACTCCGAGAACTGCCCGGGGCACTACTTTGAGGAAGAAACCACGGAACCACAGATAATGCCTTGCAGTCCACTAGTCTCAACCACTGTCATCAGATTTTTACTGGGTGAAATACTTGAAGAAAAATTTAATTCTGGTTTCTTCTTGGAGGAACAGAGGCCATGTCCATTGATGTCAGCGTGAAGACAAGGTGCTACTGTAATAAAAGACCAGTGTTAGGAAAATTGACAACCAGACAATCTCAAAGATGTTTGATACAGGTTATCCAATAATGAATCTGAAAATACATGCATCTTGGTGTCAGGTGGAGACAAGAGCATGGAACTCGAAGCAGCAGACATTTTCCGAAGCACTTTTCAACAATACTCAGCTACACCGCAGCACAACAAGTTGTTCTGAACTGCCTTGAGAAAATATTCAGACCCCTAAACGTTCTCTACATTTTATTTAGAGAATTATACTCTCACCATCCAATCACACAGAGCTTGAGAGGATTTACAAGGAAGAATGGGAGAAGCTGCCCATATTCAAGTGAATAAATCTGGTAGAGACAAGGGGACCTGAAGCTGTAATTACTGCCGAAGGTGCTTCTACAAAGTACTAAAGAAATGTCCTGAATTATTCTATATCATAGATTTTTGTTTTTTATTTAAAGAGGCAATATGTAAGATTTTTTGTTGTATAGAAACAAGCAAAAAATGACCACCAGACATCTACAGTTGATGTTTTAAGTTAATGTTTCAAATAATATTTTTCTCCAATATTAATCTGTGAGACTGACACATTCCCCATGGAAACATTCTTACTAGTCTGTCTATCAGTTTGCATTGACTTGTAATCTCCTTATACCCCCATTAGACACTCACAATACTCTACTTCCCATCCTAAACCACCTGGGCCGATCTAGTATAATGCCGGTCACATTCAGGAATGGGATATGAGGAGGAGACAAGTCATATTATTGCTCAGAGGCAGTGTTCCAAACAGAGACCCTTATAAGTTGACGCAATTTTCTAAAAACTAGATTTTTTGTCATTATGTGATACATTATAAATTATGTCTGTAACACATCAAAATGCATAAAGTGAAGGGGTCTGAATACTTTCCGAAGGCACGATATGTCTTGAAATGTGCTGAAGAATGGAAGGACAATGTGAAATATATCCGAAGTGTGATTCAGGTTGGCCCAATATGGTGTTTTAGAATGTCAACAGGGCCCGACCGCTAGCAGTCAAGCCCTCTAGCGTTAGGGTCTCTAAGCAACAGCTTATGTTGCTTAAACCTAGAATTGTCCCTGCCTACGAGAGGATGGCATCTGAATCATTCACCCTGGTTATGAATGCTTAACAGTTTATTTAGACCAAACACAGGGAATCACAGACTCTCCTTTCTAGTGCAACAAAAAGGCAGAAAAACATTCTGTTATTTGGTTCAAGGCACGAGAGACACACAATTCAACCACTCTACTGTCTCATCTTCCTCTCTTCCTTCTCTTCTTTCCACTGCAGGGTGGGTAAACACTTTTCAGGAGGATCTGTGGAGGCCATCTTTCTTTCATCCCCAACCACCACCACAGACAAAATAGACATATAAAAACATCTAGGCTAAAGAGTGGCAATAGTCCTTTTAATTCCAGACAAAACCAAAGACGTGAAAGACTTAATTACAGAACGGGGGCAACCCAGCCCTTTTTTAAAATTACACTTACAGTAAGACCTTTGAAGCAAACACATCCTTTCTCCCTATTTTTTGTTTTGTTTGACTTTCTGTCCCCTTGTAAAGCGTCTTCGAATCCGTTGTGGTTTGTCAAATGGTGGGTCTCAATTTGCAACATCCAATAGTGCCCTTCAAACATCAAAGCAAAAAGCATCCTTGTCGATCTGTTGATGTTTGTTTAAGATCTATGAACGTGTTGTTGTCATGGATTATGAGTGTACTTAGAAAGGTAAAACTGAAGCTCAGGTCTAACCAGATGGTTCCTCATAAACTGCCCAAGTTGCCAAATGCAAACAAACCAAACAAACATTTAATTAGTAAGCAAAACATGTGAAGCACAGCACCAACCACCTCATTTATCTACAATATAATCCACTTCAAAAGAGCAGCTCAATCCCATCTTGACATTATGTTTTAATGGATCTAAGCTGTTATTACTGAATCGAGTAATATGAAACAAATCTGTTATTCATTCCATTTTATGTTTATTTGTCATCTGTTGTACAGGCACCTGTCTGTCTACCTGACAAACTAATTACATTTTTTAACTGTCTGACGTCTCATAAAAAGATGAACAAAGTTTAAAATATGTTGCAACTGTGTGCCCTAATGAACATGACCCTATTATGACAAAAAATGTGGGGCATTAGTTAATTCTCATAGCAGGAGATTATTCACAGTAATAAATGACAGGTTAGGGCATGGAAAGCTTTGGGTTTGGTTGGTATGCAGAGAGGGAGGATGTGAAGAGAGGAAGATGGAGGAAGGCCTGGAGTGGGCCCACTGCCTTAACCTTCCCCTGGCCAGCAAGGGTAAACCGTGGGAAGATGGAAGGTTGTAGTGGGGGGCATTCTCTCTTTCTCACTCTCTTCCGCAGTTTTCTTTTTCTATCCATCCTTCCATCTCTTTGTCTCCCTTTCTCCTTTTTGTGAACCGGCACAGTCAGTTCCCTGCCAGGACTAACTAGAGGTGTGGGCTAGGTAATAAATCAGCTTGGGTTTGGATGATCAAACGCTTGTTGTTAGTTCCCGCGCTTTCATGTAATCTCGTAAAAGAACCCAAGTGCACTGACAGATTTGGCCTGCCTGCCAAACCAACCAGCCACGCTGGAGCGCGTGTAGCTCTGCCCTGTTAGTTGCCTCTGAAGCAAATAAACAAAGTATACAAGGCAACAGTAAACATGTCTTCCCTTATGAAAGATGGACAATCAGTATGATGTTTTAAATGCCGGATCTCTATGGCAAGATGTTTCATTCGCTAGTTGTGTCGGAAATGCCACGTGTGGAGCTGGAGTGATTTCCCTGAGCATGTGAGCCAAATTCCATTATTCAAAGTCAAATCAACAAATATAATCCCATGGCCATTATAGCCCCACCATGTGGTTTATATGAATCATGTCATGGATTCCCAATAGAAAGTCCTTAGAGCATTGACGTTGTGTACCTGAGGATTAATACATTTAAAATAGGATCTCTTTCACCTATCTATGCAATGTCAGTTTAAGGTTTTGTTATTAACCTATAAATCAATTAATGGACTTGCTCCTACTTATCTTGCTGAAATGATCCAGCCATACATACCTGCACGTAACCTTAGATCACAAGATGCAGGCCTCTTAACTGTATCTAAAATTTCTAAACAAATAGCCGGAGGCAGGGCTTTCTCTCATAGAGCTCCACTACTTTGGAATGATTTGCCAATCAAAATTAGAAATGCAGACTCAGTGTAAACCTTCAAGCATCTACTAAAGACTCATCTCTTCAGCCTGGTCTATGATTAAGTGTATTCTGGCCCAGGGGCGTGAAGGTGACCAGAAAGGCCTGATACTGTCCACCCTTGCTGTCTTGCCAGGAGGACTCTCATCACTACTGGGATGCCCTCCCTCCAATGCCATTCGGGGGTGGAGTCACTGGCTTGTTGTTGTCTCTCTGTTGCACACTTGTGCAATTGGGCTGTCTCTGCTGGCAATACTCGGCACTCATTCAGGGTGGTTGCGGTTGGTGGGTGTCTCTTTGGTTGATGCTTGGCAATGTGGGTGGATTGATTCCCTGCCTGTTGGGCCCTGTCTGGGGCCTCCTCTGGATAGGGCCATAGTGTCACTGGACCCCCCTGTCTCAGCCCCAATGTCTTACACTGCTATATTATAGTGCTGGGGGAGTAGGGTCAGTTATCCTTCTCCACTATAAATCCCTGTAGATCTAAGGAATGCATTTTCAAAATGTTCCCTGTGTTCTGTCGTTTTAAACTAAGGAGGACATGAGGTCTTAACCCCCACCTGCGGCGTACCAGGCTTGACTCATTGCGGTCCCTGTCCAAAGTCCTCCTGGTTGTGTGGCAGATCAAGACGATACCTGATGATTTCAGCTGCCACTCTGCTGACCCCCCCCCACCCCCTGTCTGTCCCTGTCCTTGTCCATCTGGTCATGCCTCTAATCTAGACTAGGTTTAAATGGACTTTGGGCTTAGCCCACATGCATTGAACAATTAAAATGTGGACTCTTAATATGTTCACCCGGCACAGCCATAAGAGGACTGGTCACCACTCGGAGCCTGGTTCCGGAACCTCTAGGCTTCTTCCTAAATTAGGGACTTTTTCCTAGCCACTGAAGTAAATCACTCTTGTTGTTTGCTCCCTGGGGTTTAAGGCCGGGGGTTTTTTGAAAGCACTTTGTGACAACTGCTGATGTAAAAAGGGCTTTATAAAATAAATTTGATTGGTTGAATTTTTTTTTTTTTACATTGTTCCAATATTTGTCTTACCCCAGGAAAATGCTGTGAATGAGAATGTGCAAAACATGACATTTCTTGATGTTATCTTCAACATCAAGACATTTCTTTATATTGATGACAATATATATTTTGAAGTCTTGAAATTTCAAATAATAATTAGTTAAATAAGTATATCTGGAATTAAGTCATCTTATTGCTTAATTCTGCAAAACGTGTTGGAAATTAGGAAACATTTGTTGCACCAAGGCATTGCAATGCATTCAAAGGAAGACTGCTCTTCAAGGTTAATGGATTTTAATGTTGTTTAATGCATTTAAAACAACAGAATAAAACATTGGACTGGGCTCAGATTGTCTACTGGATAGCTTAGCAAACTTGCTAACTGTTGTAGTGTGTTACGTTTAATTCGCAACACAAGCCAGGAGCCAATTAAATGAGACCAAACTGTCCATGTTATACAGTGGCTCTCAAAAGTATTCACCCCTTTGACATTCCCATGTTTTACAATATTGCAACATGCAACCTATTAAAATTACAAATGCAAAAATGACATTGTTCTAAAATAATTTGTTCAGAATAATTTGATAATTATTCACCCTCTGCGCTGCGACTCCTGAATGAGCCATGGTAAAACCAATTGTCTTACGACGTAACGTCATTAGTTTAATGGAGTCCACCTGTGTGCAATTATGGGGATCTCAGGTTAAATACATCAGTCTATGTGACGTCCTACAGTTGATTAATTTGGTTTCAGAGTCTCCCACTTGCCTTCTGGGCTAACTCTAGCCAAGATTTGATGTGAGTTTTAACTCTATCCCATTATAGCCACTTTTGGGAGCCTGACTAGTAATGTACTACTGTGTTAATCCTCCCACTTGGATGCCACTTCTAGAAGCTTTAAAATGAGCAGGTTGTCAGGAGTGGTTATCCATGGGTGTATAGGAACACATTAGTAACAAGTAGCTCTGTCAAGATAAACATTTAACTGGATAAATCCTGTGTAACACCTTGATTGAATAGTGCCTATACTCTGTGGCAGTAGTCTGTTTATTCTCCACCTTTGATCCCACTTCCAAATGTTTAAAAATAAGGTCCAGATTTCAGGATGGGCATTGTACTGTGAAAGTTCACATTGTTTACAAATGCCACTTAAATATACAGTTCATTTTAGGTAAATCCTAGGTGATTACATTATACTTAGGAAAAATTATATGTAATATGCTTAACAAAATCTGTTTTCGCTCTCATCTGGGATGATACTCAATTTAGATTCCATTCAGACCAACCAACCAAATGAAAGTTAAACCAAGTTTAACCAATTTCGTAGATATTTTGGAGGCGAGTACTATAAAAACATTTCCTGATGTTTAGGCCTCTGAACTGCTCTTTTCAACCTGCAGTGACAAAATACTATCATTAAATTGTGTTGTGCATTCTAATTTCAATTAAGACCTTAAAGCCATGTTCTTGCAGTTCTAAAACTCTTGTCACGACCTATTAATAATGCCTTTGAAAATAATGGAGACCTGCATCTTTTGATGAATCATTTACATAATTTGGATCGTTTGGCAGAGTGGCCTTGTGATTAAGGCATCTGACTAGTGTCCGAATGTTCCCTGGTTCTAATCCCCCTGCTGCCGAGGTGGAAGCTGTGTTGTACTGCCCTGAGGAGGACATTTTACCCTATGTGCTCTTCCTCCCCCTGTAACGTTCCCCCAGGTTGTTTCGGTAGATAGAAATGGGTTCTTAATCAACTTGCCTGTATAAATTGCATTACATTATTAAATATCTGCAGTTTGTGTTTCGACCATGATTGCGGCAAGTGTAAATAGCTAACAAGGTATTTTTTAAGGGTTGCAGGGAATGTCTTCAGCCCTACAAAGGCCTGTTGCTCAGATGTGTATATAAGAAGAGCAAAAACATGTTGAGAACTGCTTTTCTGTCCGTCAGTCTGCCTGCCTCAATGCCCACCTGCTAGTCTGCCTGTCTATCTGTATCACAGAAAACAACAGAAAACTCAGCTGAAGTGAGGGAATGCTGCAAACGTATTGTGTCTGTACAATAGACTCAAACTCCGCATGTGAAAAATAGGTGGCAGGAAGAGGAGTTGAAGGTTCTTCAATGGAAGAGTCTAATAAAATGAAACCACTGGGAGAGACAGAGCAAAGGAGACAGACATCAAAGTCCAATGGAATTACACTGGCTGTTTGATCTCCCTTCAGTATTTTCCTCTCTTTTCTAACATCACTCCAGCCTCTTTGACACTCTGGTCTTCATTATCCTCCTACTCTCCTTCTCGAAGTCATTTCAAATCTAACAGGATCCCACATGACACCGGGAACACGGAAGAGAGACAGTGGGAGCGAAAGAGCAGTTTCCATCCAGATGCACTCAATGTACAGCCAGTATCACTTCATAAGGCACAACACGAATCCACGTGTTGTGCATTCATACGCCATGTCACAGGGGCCCCATTGGTCATTTTTCAAAGAAACCCTGTTACTTTTACCGTAAACTTCCATGGTCCAGTGGACATTTATTGGCCTAATTTTGATAAATGGACAAAGGGCTAGCTAAAACGCTCACACACAGACTCCCACTCCCTCCTCAAATAAAATAAATCAATAACCGTAAAAACTGCTGCTATTAAATCCTTGGGCAGCCACACATTAGATATAAAATGTACGTTTTGGCTGCTGCGTAAAGGGTTCTGCACGGGCGCATGCCACACACAATGATAAATGGACGCTGGGTGCTAGTGAACTTGGACGTATCCAGACTTATGCTGGTAGGTCCTTGAAGGGCTGAGCTTCGGCCAATGGTGGGATGGCTCATTCACAGATTCCTGAGATCCTGCCAACTAACGTGAGGTGAAATGTCAAGAAGTTACTGGAACTAAAAAGTGCTTTCAATCAAAGCCTTTTTCTTTGGGATTGATTACCTCGATCAGTTCTAATTTTAAACCTTAGAATCCCTATTTATTAGCCAGGGAGTGACCTGTAAACCCCAATTAATAACTTCAAAACCATACAAGCTAGAGACAAAAATACTTGTTATTATCACAGAAGCACTTTGCGACTTATCTTGTTGTGGGTTTAGCTCAAACAGTGACATTTTGAACGTGTGCCTGTGCGTGTTTTGTTTTGTGAATTTCCATGTTAGACATTGTGTTTGTGTGTGTGTATGTGTGTTTGTGAAACCTCAGAAAGTGAGGGACATTATGGCGTCTGTGAGAGCTCGTGACTGTGCCTGGTTAGCTCCACTAATAGAGAACCCTTCCCCAAACCACAGATGTCTCCCAGAACAGACAGGGCAGTGGCGAAACCAACAAGAAGCAGTAATATGCCCGCCCCCCCACCGCCACACATGCTCGCACACCAACAAATAAGCACGCACACGCATGTCCAAATTCACCAGCACATGAATTCCCACGCACACATGTACCCATACACAAATTCACTGAAATAAAGTTCCTGTAAATCGCCGTTTATAACCCACACTGTGTAGAAACCGTTCCATTCATTTTATAGTTTTTGTGTGTATAAAAACCTGAGCATTAACTGAGTATTAACTGAGTATTAACTGAGTATTAACCACACCCACATATAAACCGAATTGTGACTCGAATTTAAATTGGACATTAATAATGAACATAGATCATAAGGCGCTACCAAAATGTATTTGCTGAAGACTAAAATATTCTCTGGATTATGTATGATTTTAATACTGGTAAAACTGGGGTAACAACAATGCAATGTTTCACCTGTAGAATGGAAATGCCATCATTTCAAGCAACTCTGCTGAGACATGAAGCAAAGCTAACACAAGGGTAACTGCACGTGGAAATTTAAGAGGCTTCTCTGAATCTCAGAGAGTAACTTCCAACAACTGTGTGATCCTAAGAAACCACAGATGAGTCGTGGCCTAGTATAACACCTGGTCACTATCGCATTGACCTAATTTATTTTTTATCCTGTTGCATATAATATATGATATCCTTTGAGAAGGTAAGGCCTGAGTAGCATTTAGATATTTAACATTTGAAATCTTTATTCGCCTGCTTTCAGAATACTTGCTAGTGTGAAGCAGACTTTGAGATGAATGATAAACATCTAAATTCAAACAACCATTTTTAGACCACTGAGTTGTAGATTAATCCATTTAATGTTCATTTAACACAAATGGATTACAGTGACCCACGTGCTGTCTGCAATGAAAAGAGACTCAAATGCAAACTTGCATACATTTCAAGAACCTTTATATTATATACAACATCTAACAAATGCTTAATCCACACAAATATGTTTGCTCTTCCAAGTGATCCCTATGTGAAATCGTGTAGTGTGCATCATAGTTATATAAGTCTTGTTCGCATTACGCTACACTTAAGTTAACTTGCAGATATCGATAGATTGAGATGCCACCTTTCGTTTCTATAGAGACCCCTGCAGATTTGCAAGCTTGAATACAATTGTGTCCTAATTGTTTTAAGCGTTTGTGCAGTGTGCGTGCATTTCGCTTAATGATCCTGCAGTTGATGTACACAATCCTGCGTGGTACGTCTCAAGCATACTGGTGTAAATTGAAATGCAGTCGAAATTATTATGCAAACAAAAATAAGTCTATCATACTTCTACCAAGCATTATAGTCTTGGTAGAGCATTATATGTTCTTGTAAACAAGAGCATATTTCGGTCAGTAAAGTTAGGACATAACGCAAAACAAGATTTCTTACAGCTAATAGAACAATTACCTGCGTCAAATCGGCCAGTACATAGTATGGGCAAACTTAATAAGTAGAACACATCCATTTGTCAATGGTTGCGGCATGTCAGAGTAAATGTATATTTATTCAATTTATATTGGAATTGATTAGGGCAAGTGCAACCGCAATGTCTGTTTAGTGCGCTTTTTGCTCAGCACTAGACCTCGTTTTTAATGCCCTTTTCCAAACGATCACTACCACGCATGCAGTTGGACTGTCATATCACTAAATGAAGCGCTGCCAGTCACACATTCTTACTTGCAGTCACTCACTGCTAGCATCACAAGTTGTGATTCAGTCGCCATGAAACACAAGCACTGGGATTTCTTTGAATTTCAGTCCCCGGGTTTCATAGAACATTTAGACGCAACGAGGAGCACCCCCAATATGTTCTGTGTGGGGTTGTATTTAGTAATGAGTCTCTCAAAACAAACAAATTACAATGACACCTGCAGACCAAACATCCACAGGATGAAGGCAAACCCAAATAATTCTTTCAGAACAGGGCAGATACATTCAGGAAACATTGTTTTGACAGTGGAAAAGTAAGTCTCTTACTCTTGTATCATTTGGGTTTTGGGATGAAAAAATGAAATCATGAAAAGGTTCATATTTATTTGTCTCCTCTCCACATGTCCCTACCAGAGCTTGCAGCACACCTACTTTGCTGTAGCAACCTGATTTACATTGATTTCACCTTTCAAGCTCAATATGAACATGTACATTTTTTATCCTATATTGATGGTGCAGTAATTCTACAGCTGTTTAATCTCATTGTAACATTTGGTATTATCGTGTAGATAGGTTTTAGAGCTGCTATGACACTGAGGTATTAAGTAGCCAGCCAGACTGTCAAGCAAGAGCTTTGCAATGTAGATCTTGTATTTTGCAGCCTCTACATTTCTTGCTACAGAATATATAACTGAATAGCTGACTAATTTCACAAACGTTTGTAATTTGCATTATTTAACAATGCATATATCATAGGAATATGTATAGATTACCCCTTTAACAAAAGTTCTTCATCAGGTGAGGCAAAACCTTTATTTTTCAGTGTGGGTGCACAAGAGAATGTGTGCTTGTTTAATGGAACCAGGTTTACATCCGTTATCTTGGGTAGCCACAATATGTTGTATTGTAATAATTAGAGTAATTTTTATGTTGTATTGTAATAAACAAATCTATTGAATGATTTAAGTTTAATAATATTATGACCACAGATAGTAGACGTAGAAAGACACTGTTGAAGGTCCCCATTACAATGAACACTAGCTGTCCAGATCTGATAGTGCCTAGTAAACAATACTCGCTACTTAGCTTGATCAACTATTGTCTCTTGGACCCAAAAGATCATTCAGCATTATTCATCAGAACTTCCCAATACCATGCTGATGAATGTAACTTCAAACCAGTAATTCAGATTGGGCTATAAGAGTCTGAGAATAGACTGTCATTAGCCCAAATAAAACAGCTGAACATGGTGTACTGATTGCATAACTTTTTTGTCAAGCTGGGGTCTCAAAATTGTTTCTGTATCAAAATACGTTTGCAGGCCCAAAAACATTTGGGATGTCCTGCTCTATGCAATAATCAAATCAAAACTTATAAAAAGTCAATGGATTGGAGTCCCAAGAGTCAAAGGTGAAACCAAGTCCCTCTGTGTCTTTACGTTCACAGCTAGGTTTGATAGCTGCCTCAGCCCGACATCCAATATGGGCTCCGACTTCAAAGCGACTTAAGAAAATATATAAATACAAAACCATTAGCCAGCTTGTTTACTTAAGTTAGCATTTCAAACACCCTGCAGGGAGGATAGTGTTTTTCAATCCCCTCTCTGTAACTCGAATGTTAATGTTGTTTTTCTGACGGTGCCGGAGCAAACCCTTGGTGCCACATCTGGAAAATCCTCAACACCCTTCAGAAAAAAATGCTAGACAAACACGGCAGGGTCAGTCGGAACGCAGCCTCTTCCAGCCAGCTAGCCACGGCTTTCCTCGCCACCAACGCCAAGACAGCCCTCCACCTAGATGTTTTGTCTGAATTCTAAATGGCAACATATTCCCTACAAATTATAAACCAGTACTTTAGGGGTCTGGTCGAAGGTGGTGCACTATATTTGAAATGGGGTGCCATTTGACCCACAGAAGGTGTACTTTCGGCCATCAGCAGCGGCAGTAAGCTTCAAACATGGGTGGGTGTGGTTGTGTCAGGGTCAAGTAAAACGTAAACACTCGCAAGCGAACGTCACAGGGCTTTGAACAAACCCACTTGAAGGGATTTACAGTATTACCCTCTATCTCTCTACCTCTCTGTATCTTAAATCTCTCTCCCTATGTCTGTGTCTCTCTACTTCTACCTTTTCTGCGTGTGAGGATTTAAAGTAAAATTTTAATGCTAGCGCAAAGTCGTTTGTGAACTGAGGCAATGCTTCGCTGCTACTTGACACGGCATCCTTCATATACAGGGGGATGCTTTATGTAGACAGATTACCACTTCATTTAACAAGACACAAGTTCAAAAACAACAGCAGCCACTTGGACTTGCATACCAGTGAGTTAAATTACCCAGAATGTCTTACCACATGAGACGGCATTAAGCTGTCTCCCCACGAAACATTAGACTTACAAACATTTATTGGAAGAAAATCAAAAACGGTTTGCCTTTTTCGTTGTACTTCCCTCCACAATATTACATGTACGAGCAATAAACATGTTTACAAGTGAGGTATATGAATACTCTGAATATATAATTCTCTATTTTTAAACTCATATGAGCTGCGAACGGCATTATAAAAGAGTTCAAGACACATGAATCAGAAAAAGAAACTTCCTCTGTTCTGCAAAGCTGAGCCACATTATAAAAGTATACAGAAAGCTGTTAGAGGAACAGTTGGATGTGGGTGACCGCAACTCCGAGGTTGACCAGAATAGGTTGTAAAAGGATAATGAACCGCTAGCTTCGGCAACATCAAGGCATGCATGTCAAAATCAGTGGAGAGCGAGGAGAGACACTGCTATTATGGCCAAATCCCATTGAAAAGGTAATGTACATGATGAGGATAATAAAAGTAAAGCACCTGATCGCTGTCTTTGTGTATATATTGTGTATGTGTGTGTGTGTGTGTGTGTGTGTGTGTGTGTGTGTGTGTGAGTGAGTGTGTCCATACATGGATTGCACTCAGAAAACACATATAGGTTGTGTGTGTCTGTACTAATGTGCATTGCCTAAATACACACATGTGCTGTGTGTTTTATTTACACACCCAGATGATATACATATACACCCATTTCCAGATTTGCATACCTGCATTCATATGCACAAACACAAACCAAACCAGCCCCATGCAAAAATGCCTGAACCCAAAAGCTATAATACCTAAACTATACTCATGTCCCTTTCAAATCCTTCGCTCCAAATGTCATGCTTTACTGAATATTTTAACCTTTCCAGTCATACCATCTCTCTTGATGTAGCCTTAAAGATGAATGTTTTAGGCAAGAGAATAACCAAGACAGATGGTCCACTGATTCTATTTCATTTTGACAATGTCTGCACAGTGCTGACTATTAATTTCTCTATATATTGCGATATTTATGTACCAAGAATTTTATATGATATTTTCAACTGAAAGGAATTGATTTAAGCATAAAAATTAGTTTTGTATCTAATTCCATTCACCCGATGCCATGAAACGGGGCATCAAGAATTTGTTCCCAACTATCCTGAATTCGTCATGGTGGGGAAATCAAATATTTTGCCCATAAATGGGAAAGATACATATTATGATGTTATACTGGTAATTTTTTGTATTTTAATAGGTGGCGAATTGTAATTCATCCTATTTTGTTGTTTTAATTTCTGCTTCCATTCTTGTGGCAGGGTTTCTAAGATCTGATACTGTGCCGAACATTACTCTCCATATACCTCAATGAGTTGCTTGTCAGAAAGCATTTTCTCTTTATATACATTCTATTAATATATTTGAGTTTAGACATTATTTGCTGTGATATCTGATCGGGGTCATTGAACCAGAATTCTAATCAACTCTGTACAGATTCACTGAAAAAGACAGACAAGTTTTAAACACGTTTTAAACACCATTCAGGATGATTGGGCCCTGTCCGGGGCCTCCTCCGGATAGGGCCACAGTGTCACTGGACCCCCCTTTCTCAGCCCCAATGTCTTATGTAGCTATATTATTGTGCTGGGGGAGTTGGGTATAAAGTTTCCCTGTCTTCAGTTGTTTTAAACTTACCAGAGTACCAGACTTGACTCGTTGCGGTCCTTGTCCAATGTCCTCGTGTTGCAGATCAAGATAATACCTGGCGATTTCAGCTACCACTGTTCTGACCCGCCCCTCTCCTCGTCTGTCCCTGTCCTTGTCCATCTGGTCATGCCTCCGATCTGGACTAGGTTTAAATAAATGTGGGATTAGCCCACATGCATCGAAAAACTATGACAATTTGGACTCTTAATATGTTCACCCGGGCACAGCCAGAAGAGGACTGGTCACCCCTCGAAGCCTGGTTCCTCTCTAGGCTTCTTCCTACATTTCGGCCTGCTAAGGGAGTTTTTCCTAGCCACTGAAGTTCAACACTACTGTTGTTTGCTCCCTGGGGTTTAAGGCTGGGTGTTTTGTGAAAGCACTTTGTGACAACTGCTGATGTAAAAAGGGCTTTGTAAAATACATTTGAAACATTGTTCCAATATTTATCAGTTTAAAATTTCACGTTAAAATCTGTACCATAGCGAAGAGTGCCACTTTTAAACAATGGATGAGCCTCTATTATCAGCCTGCTTGAAACCATTTTGGATTTAGATGTAGTTTATAATAGAGGCTTTCAAGGTTTATTTAAACATTTATTAATTGAAATCCTCCCAACTCATATTCATTATATTATTATGCCCATTTAACTTTGTCTGGTTTAACATTCAAAATAAACTCAAATGCTTTTTTCTATTAAATGAAAACAGTTTTTCTCTGCGTTTTTGAGTACAGCCTGTCTTAATGTGCATTTCCACAGCTGAGTCAGAGATTAGCTGTGAAGGTCAGTAATTGACATTACAGTTGAAGGCATTAAGCAGTAGCTTTATTCATTCATAACCTTCCCCACATACCATGAGTCATCAGACGTACTACTGTAAAACACCTGTTGTTAGCATTTTAAGTATTAGGGGAACCATGCTTGGGACGACTAATTTATACCAGTGTTTCCCATTTCCAGACTTAAATCAACATCAGCGGCTTCATTCAAGTCGTATCTTCAAACGGAACCAATTGGGCGTTCCGCCTTTACAATAGGGTTAGAGTTAGTAGGTGGGGGAAACATGCTTTTCTTGTTTGATCGGTTAGCGGAAACCAGACTCCGATTGGATGTTGAAACAGGGATCAGTTGCCTGGAAACCAATCAGAGATGAGAAGAAGGCTGTACAGCGACATAGTGACACCTGTGCAGAGAAGAAACAGGCCCTCTCTCACTTCAAAGAGATTGAGGTGCGATGCTTTTAAAATATCCCACTGGTAATAAAGAATAACTGAAGTTCATGGGTTTTCCACAACATGAAAGGGGAATTTCAAAGTGAAGCCTCTTTGAGTAGTCCCCTCTGCCCCCAGTCAAAACCCTAAACAAAATCTGTATTATGATGGTCAGACTATGGTGTCGTTTACATCAGGATATCCTCATGGGGATGAGTACCATGGGAACCTCATGGGGCTGAGTACCACTAGCCTAGCTACACTGCTAGCTATAGAAATTTTCTTTTGGGCATGTTTATCATGTTTAAAATGTAACAGGCACTAATCATCATTAAGTGCTACCATTGTTACCTACAAATTATAGCAGCTATCAAAACTACTGTTATTGACTATGAAAAAGCACTAAACACTGAAATCATCAAGTTATATTATTATGAAAGAGGAAAAAAGGTCAACGAGTGGTGCCTCTGATCTGGGAATAATAAAAGACTGCAGTTTCATAAATTACATTTCCCTGGGATATGAATGTGACAGTTATTCAGACATACTACATAAGTAGGGACCGTCGCCGGTGGTGTTTTCCTTGGCATGAACGTAAATTACATCCCGGAGACAAGAGCCGAAATCCTGCTCCTTCACATTACTAATTTAAGTAATTACAGAAGGGACTTGAAAGGGGTGGTCTGTCCTGTCCACAGGCTGGGTGCCTTATCCCCATAAACGCTTTGCTGTGCATAAGGAGTTTCCATAGCCAGCGTATAAAGGGACAGACCAAAGACTCCAAATTATCTGAGCGAGAATGAATGGGAGAGTAAGAAAAATCTTGTATTTATTGTGATGTTTCAGAATTATACTTGTTGTTATACATCTTTTGTGGTAGCATAGCTATGTGTAGTATAATTTAGTTTGAATAATATGGTATATACAGTGCCTTCAAAAGGTTTTCAGACCCCCTTCACTTTCTCCAAATTTTCTTGTGTTGATTAATTCATAATTGATTAAATATATTGTTTGCCTTCCATCTACACACTATACCCCAAAATAACAAAAATGACAAACTTAAATATCTCGCTGTAATGGTACTTTGGTAACGAACCCAGATGCAGAATGCAATGGACAGTCTGATATGTTTTAAAGAGCAACAAATCTAACCAAGGACGCCAAGCAGGGTAGCAGAAGCTAGAATAGCACTTCTGGTACAATCTCACAGGACAAACAACAACGAACAATGTATGGGAGGAACTGAGGGCGCTATATACACACATGATTAATCAATAGGAACCTGCTGCGTAAGTGGAGAAAAAACATAACAGAAAACAAGAATGGAATGTGGAATGGAGGTGGGGGTAACTGGAAGGCTGGTGACATCGAACAACGTATCACGGCGCTACGGGGGAGGGTGCGCAGGAGCAAGTGCAGACATCACAGTACCCCCCCCTTGATGCGCTGACCTTGGGGACGACCCGGGGGACGTGGCACCGGACACTCCTGACGAAGCTGTTGAAACTGGCGGACTTTGGTAGGGACTAGGGTAGGGCCCCCAGCACTGCTCCTCCGGGCCGTACCCCTCCCAGTCCACGAGGGACTGGAGACCCCCCACTCGTCTATGCAAGTCCAGGATGCCACAGCATACGCTGGTGCACCCTGAACCCCTCTATGAGGGGCCTCCTGCACCCCGACCTCATGGAGGGGTCCAGCTACCACCAGCCTGAGGAGAGAAACACGAAACAAGGGATTAATACGGTATTACACAGGCAATTGCCGTTTGTATGTCACTTTGTTCACTCTCCCCAGGACTTTGAACAGCCCCACAAACCACAGACCCAGCTTCCGGCAGGGCAGGCGGAGGGACAGGTTCCCGGGTTCAGAGCCAGACCCGATCACCTGGCACAAATGTTGGGGCCTCCCTGCGGCGATGGTCAGTGTGGAGTTTCTGCAGACGCACAACACACTAAAGGAGCACGTGGGCAGAGTTCCACGTATCCTCCGCACACTGGAACCACTCGTCCACCGCAGGTACCCGGGTCTGGCTCGGATGCCAGGGAGCCAGAACCGGCTGATACCCCAGCACACACTGGAAGGGGATGAGCTCGGTGGAGGAGTGGTGGAGAGAGTTCTGGGCGTATTTCGCCCAGGGTAGGAAGACCGACCACTCCCCAGGCCGGTCCTGGCAGTACGACCGCAGGAACCACTTCTTGGTTCACCAGTTCCACTGGCCCGTTCCTGACCGCAGGAACCCCAAGGTGAGGCTGACCGTGAACCCCAAATGTCCATTAAAGCCCTCCACACTCTGGAGGTGAAATGAGATCCCCAGTCTGACACAACTGGGGTCCCGTCAAAGCCTGCCTGATCCCTGCATCCAATGGCCACACTTTGGGGGCAAGGATACATGATTTAGGCAGGATGGACTCGTCGCTTAACACCCTCACCTCTGATCCTTGTTGTTTTTGGTGCCAGGGATGTAAGAGATGGTGAAGTCAAATCTGACAAGAAACAGGGCCCATCTGGCCTGACAGGAATTATGTCTCTTTGCTGCCTGGAGGTACTTCAGGTTACGGTGGTCGGTCTGGACGAGAAAAGGGTGCTTAGCCCCCTCGAGCCAGTGCTGCAACGCCATGAGGGCAGTGACAATGGCCAGCAGATCCCGATCACCAACACTCTAATTGCGTTCCGCAGGAATAGGCTTTTTGGAATTGAAGCTTAGGTGGTTACCCTGTGTGCTGCGACAAAACCGCCCCTGGAAAGGCAACCTCCACCACGAAAGGCAAGTCAGGGTTGGGGGGGCCAAAACGGAGGCAGCTCCTTCAAGGCCCAGAGGCGCACTTCAGGAGGGAGGTAATTGGAGCTGCTACCTTGCCAAAACTCCTAATGAACCTCCGGAAATAATTTGCAACGCCCAAGAACCTATGTACTACCTTTGGTCAGGGTCGGCCAATTATGCACAGCATCAATGCCCTCCTGTTCCATCTCCACCCTTGAGGCGGAAATACTGCATCCAAGGAAGGAGACGGCATGTTGGAAGAACAAACACTTTTCCAGTTAGACATACAGGTCATGATCCAGTGGTCTTTCAAGCACTTGCCATACCATGGTCACAATCTGGTTCCTGGTGGCGGAATACACCAATATGTTATCAATGTAAACCACCACACCGTGAGGCAACATGTCCCGGAAGATTTCATTGACGAACGATTGAAAGACCGATTGAGCATTCGTAAGCCTGTATGGCATCACCAGGTATTCATAATGCCCTGTGGTGGTGCTGAATGCCGTTTTGTATTCGTCCTCTCCCCGGATACGTACCAGGTTGTATGCACTCTAGGTCCAACTTAATGAAAAAGTGTGCCCTGTGCATTTGCTCGATAACTGAGGGAATCAAAGGGAGAGGATATGTGAACCGCTTGTTAATCTAGTTGAGCTGTCTGTAATCAATGAAGGGGCGCAGACCTCTGTCTACTAGCGGAGGCAGGTGAAGAGGAAGGACGTGTGTATCCCTGTTGTAGGGACTCAGAGACATATGTTTCCATAGCCATGGTCTCTGCATGCGACAAGGGCATGACTCCAGGGCAGTGTTGAGTCTGGCCGGAGTTCAATAGCACAATCCCAGGGCCAATGAGGTGGTAATTTAGTTCGGTGTTTTGAGAACACACTAGTGAGATGCCAAAGTTCAATGGGGATGGGAATGTTGGCGGCACAGTCAGAACTCTCCAAAGTTGCATTAATTAATACCCCACAACATCAGCCCTGGCACTCACGAGACCATCCAAGGAGGGATTTACAGAACCATAAAATGTTGGGATTATGAAGGGAAAGCCAGGGTAGCCCTAACAACACAGGAAATGTGAGAGTGTCGACAACATTGAATGCTATCCGTCCTGTGTGCGTCTGCCGGGTGATCATGGTAATGGGAATGGTCCCGGTACCCAAAGATTGGAAATCGTATGCGAGGTGATCGAGGCAGATGGACATGTCCACCAGTTGATGAAAGGAGAGAGTGGTGTCATGGCATGTCAATTCCCTCCTGACATCCTCCCGCAGGCTGCAGCGATAATGACCGATCAGGGCTCTCTCGTTCCACCCAGACCCTGCCGCCAGGGTACGGAACTCCAAAGGGAATTACTGAGCAGAGCCGGACCCCTGACGGAGTTGGAAAAGACAGAGCAGAACACACAGGTGAACCCCCCCGTAGTCGCCCAAAACTGAGTCACCGGAGGTCCATAGGGCACTGGCCCAGTTGAGAGCCCTGCCGGAGAGCCACGTGATCAGCCCCGCCACTTTCTCTGGGTCCGTTGCAGAAGGCGCAGTGGTCTGGAAGTATAGCTACAACTGTAATATGAACCCCTGGCAACTGGCTGCAGAACCATCATAGGTCTTTGGAAGAGGGAAACAGATTGGACTGGGCTCTGCCGAGAGTCCTTGCGGATCCATGGGTGGGGCGGAGGAGTTTGGTGTTTGTGCTGTTCCAGTCAGGTGATGGCACTGAGCACCCGATCCATGGCCGAGCCAAGACTCGGCCAGCACCCCTCCGTGCTTGTGCACTCTGTCTCTGATGCCAGTCAGCTTGGCTTCACGGTCTGGTTCCATAGTGGTTCTGCTGAGTTCCAAGACGGTTCGTTGTTTCTGTGATGGTACTTTGGTAACGAACTCAGATGCTGAACGCAATGGACAGTCTGATACGTTTTAATGAGCAACAAAAGTAACTAAGGACACCAAGCAGCATAGCAGTAGCTAGAATAACCTTTCTGGTGCAATCTCACAGGACAAACAACAACGAACAATGTATGGGGGGAACTGAGGGCGCTATATACACACATGATGAACTAATAGGAACATGGTATGTAAGTGGAGACAAACAAAACAAAACTAGAATGGAATGTGGAATGGTGGTGTTGGTAACTCGAAGGTCGGTGACATCAAAAACTTGTAGCGCGGTGCTCGAGGGGGGTGGGGGGGATTTAAAAAGGCACACACCTGTCTATATCAGGAGGTCCCACACTATAAAGGGCAGGTCAGAGCAAAAATCAAGCCATTAAGGGCAAGGACATCTCCATAGAGTTCTGAGATAGGATTGTGTCAAGTCATTGACTTGGGGAAGGTTTTTAAATGGAGGAAGTTTATAACCATAAAGACTCTTCTTAGTGCTGGCCATCCGGCTAAGCTAAAAACTTATGTAACCAAGCAAGAAAAAAAGCCCTTGGTCAGGGAGATGAACAAGAACACAATGGCCACTAACAAAGCTTAAGTGCAGAGATGGCAGGACCTGCCTAAACTCAAACCATTTCTGAGCTATGGTATCAATTAGGCCTTAATAGTAGAGTGGCTAGATAGGAGACACTACTGAGTAAAAGTAGTATGACATGCTGCTTGAAAGGCTCTTAGAGAATGAGGAATAATTATAATCTATGAAGAGACCAAAATCAAACAGTTAGGCTCAAATCTCAAGCACGTGTTCTGGTGAAAATAAGGTACAGCTTGTAGGGCTAACGGTGGTGGGAGCATCATGCTAAGGGGATACTTCTCAGTTGTAGGGACAGTGTAAATTAGGACACCAACCAAGACTATATTGACCTACCTGAAAAAAAATTATGATGTATTATGTGTTGATTGATCGCTAAATTGTATATGTCTATTACACAACAAAATGTAAAAAGGTGAATGTGATCTGAATGCATTTCAAAGGCACTGTAGTTGAAATATAACAATGAAACCTTTAATGGTCAATCTGGAACAGCGCATATTGTGTTTTGATGTCATCAACTGTCACTTGATGGAAGATTTCTGGTAGGTCATTATAGTCTTTGTTGGTGTTCTCACTTGCCAGTAGCTGTCTGTCCACAAGTTGCAGACATGAAAATATGGATGCATCAAATGTGGGAGGACATGGAGGGACAAGGAACCCTGCAGAGAAAGATAGATACAGTGAGAGACAAAAAGACAAAAGGAGAAAAAAACAGGCAGAGAGAACGAGAGACAAACAAAACAAAAACAGACATGGAGAGAAAGAAAGATTGACACACACTGAAAGACAAACAGAGGGACAGGGTAAAGAAGAGATGACTGAATCCTGAAAACAAAGATTGGGAGAAACATTACGTTATTTAATATGCTTTTTAATTTGCTTTTTAGGGCAACCTGAATGCCTGGAATATTTGGTTAGTTTTCATATTGTCTTTATTACATTTAGGCTGGCTTGGTTTGTCTCTAAAGTCTTAATCAGACATGAGATAAAACATGATACTGGTGAAAAAGTGGAGAAACTGTTGAAATAATGTGTGTAGTTCAAGGTTAGGATCTGTACACATATATATTAGATTCGATTCAACTTTATTGTCACTGAACAGTACAAGTAGAGTACCACCAAATGCAGATCATGTGTCCTTTCCAGCACAACAAGGGTAGATGCCTAAGCAGTCCCATGCTGTACAGCTTTGTTCCGCTCAGAAGAGTGACAAGGTATTCCAGGGTTCCCCGTTCTAGGAGTTCCATGTCAGGAATTCCGGTGTGGTTTAGACATACAGACAGGTCAGTTAATAAACAGATGTGATATTAGAAAAAAGGTATTTCCTACATTGAACCACAGTGACAAAAACAACGTCAAGTTCTTTAGCAGTTGCGGCTCCCTCTTGAGGTGACTGCCTGAACAACAGGCACATTCAAACGATGATGCTGCTCGAGTTATGACTGACTTGTTGTTTCACTGACTTGTTGCTGAAAGGATTACTCCATTACGCTACAAAACACAAAAATTTTGATTATAAATAACATTAAGTAGGCTTAAGCATTGCTTGTTAATAAAATGAATGAAATGCTGCTCTTTATTTCCTATGTCACTCCATTGTTTTCACTTCCAAACACTTAAAGGGCTACGGGCCAGAAGAGTGGCTAAGGGTGGTTTCTGGACCGGGCTGTACTCTCATGATATAATCAGTCTAATGTCTCAATATTGTTGGACACCCAACCAAACAGTATTAAAACAGATATTCATCATGTAAATCCATTGGTACATGCCTATGGGTGTGCCAATCAGGCCTCAGATTAAAACATTTAAATTATTTTGGATTTGCATAGCCATCTCCTCGCCCGGCTACTTTTCATGTTGGGCACTTGCTCTGTGTTGAAAGAGAAATTATAGGTAAAGATGACAAAAGCATTCAGCAAATTACAAGGCCCACATGTTGTCTATTCTGGGCCATAAGAAAACTAGCAACATTCATTCCACTCTGACATGCCTGCCTGTTGACTTTAAAAATATATATTTCTCTCCCTCAGTTCTTTCTTTCGGGGGGAACAAAATACACCGCAGTCTATTGAAAGTAACGAGTTAAAAAGGATCATAATTACAGTGGAGAAGGCCCGAGTAGTGAGAGTGATTCCCCTGTGGTAGCGGAACCCTCATCTGCTCATCTTCATTTGTCGCTCGCATGAGAGCCTGGTAGACTCTGCTCTGGTCTTGTTTAGCGGAACATGTCAACAGCCATTCCAATAATGACTAAGTATGTCAGTGGCGTGGTGTTTGTGCCTTAAGGTTCTGCCTTGTCAATGGCGTCCTATGCTCTACAGAGTATATACATTTTGGCCAGGACCATAGAGGCTTGGTGATGAGTAGGGCGGTCATATGTTGAATTGAGTTTGGAATAAAGCCATGGGTGTTCCATACAGACCAATTCTCTTACCAGGGTATGATTCATAACAGCGTGAAAGTAGTGAAATCAAAACAGTGTCCCTTGAAGACTCAAAGAAATAACTTTGGCAAGCTGGTGATGTCTTTATCGAAGGCAATTTTTCTCCTCTCCTCCTGTTGATCTATGTGTGTGTTTGTATATGTGTGTGTGTGTGTGTGCGTGTGTGAGACTCACTAAAGTTTCTCAAACCCAATAATGTTCATTGTAAATGGTCATGACCACTATCGATTTCTTTCTCATGGCTTACTGAGTGCAAAGCATTGACAGTGTTGATTTACTTTTCTCTCAGCTCCGCCTGGTGATTTATCCCAAACTGTTTCTAATAGACTTCAACAAGCAGACACCAGCCAGTATTCCCAACAGCCTGACTGTCTCCATTTCTCTGTCTATGTCTTTCTCTCTGTTTCTGTCCCAAATAGCTCCCTGTTCTTTGGGTTGTCTACTGTCTACATACCGGCCACACCACAGGACTCTGGTCAACAGGGGTGCACTTTGTAGGGAATAGGAGGCCATTTTGGACCCCCATATTCCTCACTGTCCAGACAAGCTGGAACACACGTTGCTGAAATTCACAAAATGACAGGACTGCAGAGAAAGTGGAAACAGATAGGGTTCACACACTTCCATAAAAGCAAATACTGATAAACATAAGTCCATTAAATTCCCAGAGAACACAGCAGGGGTGCATGGAGTCCTATTTACATTTCCCATCCTCTAAATGTGCTCATCTGGGATTGGAATATACATTTTTGTATTGCACATGTGTCCGCAGTATTGGACAATGCTTGTTAGCCATCGTAAAAACTGCAATAGCTATTTCAATGATTGATGGAGCCCTTGAATCGATTAGAATGTAATTTAATGGAAGAAATTGTCTGGGTGAAGTTTTGTTGAATTTCAAATCCCAGCTAACCCTTTATATTGTCCTCTGATTTGGACCAGGGGTCAAATATCTCAGTTTAACGCTTTGATCAGGGAGTCGTATCCATGTCTCTGTGACCTATGCCATATGGTGGCTCTGTGGCTGTGTGTATGTGTGTGTGTGGGGGGGGGTCATGCGTGTGGTGGTGTATGTGTCATTTGTGTGTGCGATATGTGCATGTGTCCCCGAGGCTGACCCTCCCACTCTCTAGCTGTGCAGATATCAAAGGCCTGTATTTACAGTTATCTGTGTTCGGCTGTGCCACGGAAGTAATCAGCCAAGTTCAGGGGTCAGTGTTCTGAATGCCAAGAACACAACTGTCCGACGGCCTGACATCAAAGAGGTTGCAGAGCACTCCACATCATAATCAAGAGTGTGGAAGGGCACAGTAAGAAGACAGAGAGGCGCGTGTGTATGAGGGAACTGGTGTATTGGGATGGGGTAGGAGGAGCATACTCTTGTCTAAGAACAACACTCGGGGAGAGAGACTACCTTTGAATAATTAGAGCTCAAGACATCAAAGAGCAGGCGTTGGTTTGGTCTGTTTAACCTCCCTCACACAGAAACTGAGCCACAACAACAACAACAAAAGCATACATTTATTCTGTCCTGTTGTTGTTCCTCTGGATGGCGAAACCCAAAGCCATGTCAAACATAATGGAAAATATTTGAGGTCATCTTTTATTAACCAAGAACCGCTTTGATGTTTGACGTCTTTATTTGTTTTAGAAGAAGAAAGGGAGAAGGGGGCAACATGGCATGCGAGCGATCTTCTTTCAACAAAAAGGAAGAAATGAATGATAAAACCAAACCAGAGCTCCCTCATTCTACATAATCAATTAAACATCATTATCAGAGTTTTCAAACAACCAACATCAAAGGGGATGATCAAAGTGACAGCAGTTTGTTTGAGCACAAGCCCCTAACTGCTACTGAGAGTCCCTCTGCTCAGCCTTCCACGCAACTCCAACAACTTTTCGTCTAACCACAACTCCCAGCCAATGACATGAAGTATCTACAAAAAGGCTTTGGCCACAGGCCTTTTAAGTCACAATAAGGGACATGTAGTGTGTGTTAGTGTGTGCAAATATGCCAGTTGGATGCTTGTTTGTGCGAGAGAGTGGACCCATCTAGGGCCAACAATGCGAATGTTAGGGAGACTTCACCGAGTGGGGATTTCTTGTTTGTTCCATAGAAATTCAAAAACTCTGAGTGGCAATATCAGTGTTTTTGAAATATTCAACATGGTTTTATGTGACCTTTTGGTGATGGTAGAGTTGATAGATGACCGACAGTGTAATAATGATGTAATGAGGCAAAATTGAAGAACTATAGCAAAGTCCGCCAACGACTTTTTGACTGTTCCCCAGAGTGACGTAGAATGGCTTTGTTAGTCCACACCATAATACTACCAAATGGCTATAACAATATTGGACCCATCAGTTAAGCTTGAAAGTATTATTTCGAGCTGTGATGAGCCTTTGCTATACTGGGGTAGAGTATACAGTCTGGCAGATCTATCTTCGAATGGCACCCTAATGCCTGTATAAAGCAATACTTTTTACCAGAGCCCTATGAGCCCTGGGGAAAAGAAGTACACTCTTGAGAAGAGGGTGCTATTTGGAACAGATGCCGTGAGTTCCATCAAATTAAACTCAACAGAAAGTTTGGTTTAATTAGGCCACAGCAGTTTTGTTGGAAACAGGGTGTTATTCCTGTGACATTAAAGGTGAGCCGCGTTTAAAGCCAAGAGATACCCTTGACGTCGCCGGCAGAGGTGTGGAAACAAAGCCACTTTTATTCCACAGGTGGACGTGAAACTGGAAAATAAATCAGTGAGTCAAGGCAAGGCCCCGGTGCATTTTGACCCAACATTTTTGTATAAGAAAATCCAAAGGAACATTCCAGCTATCAAAGGCCAAAGCCACAGACCTTTCCAGGCGTATGTTTTGCAACTGGACACTTCAAATGTTCAGCAACTGCATGAAAAGGCCCTCTTCAGCTTTACCGGTGCTGTGAAAAAACTAAAACGATCTGTGTCAAGTTGGCATCATGTTCTGCCTTCAGGGTCAGTCAAGGAGGAGGGCTATGCTGCTCAACATCAACTCTGTCTTGGAAGTTAGCCTTTCAAGGTGGTCAGTGGGAAAAGTCAGGGATCAGAAACCCTCCTTATGAGTCACCCCTTACAGCCATCTATTGCAGTTTCCCAATGCTCTCCTGTTCTAGAGTACCTCCGTGCCGGTTCCACCTCCCCTGTTCTAGATGACCTCCATGCCGGATCCACCTCTCCTTTCCAAGATTAACTCCATGCCAGTTCCACCTCTCCTGTCTTAGAGTGACCTCCATGGAAGGAGGTTCAACTTCCCATAGTACCTCCATGGAACTTCCACCTGTTTGATGTATTTCCAGTACCTGGTGGACTTCCAAGACTACAGATCTAAGCTGCTGGAAAGACTGCAGAGCTTGCCCTCCAATACAACCATCCGCTACATGACTTCTGTGTCTGTTGCAAGTGCCAAAAAGGGCAGAGTCCTGCTGTTTTTTGGGGGTGGATGTAGAGGTGAAGGGCTATGACAATTCACACCAAGCAGACCCTATAGGCACTTCAGAATTTATGGCATCCTTTCTGATTCTTTGGGACCCATCCAAAATGGATCTAAAATGCAATGTTACTGTAAACCTTCTCTCTATGTCTCAGTGCGGAGCAGAAGGGGACAGGATTTCAAATGGCCATAACCCAGTCCTACATCATGAAGTTGGACATTCAAAGCATTAATTTTTCCAGATCAGGTGTGTTTTCACTGTTGTGTAGCATCTAGACACAAATAATGCAAGCTAACATGATCATCGCAGACAATTTTACATCGCATACCACACAGTATCTGTTTAACATTTCCTGATCCATTTGCAGCCTTGCACCACAAAACCTGGCGCAGAATTTTACTCAAGACCAAAGCCACAACCTAACAAACACACTCAAACGCACAATTCTACCTAGTGATACCACTAGAGTCTATATGACGAGTGATGAAACCTGCTCAGAGGGGACGCTCCATCCAGTATGATTCACTCACAATCTTCACTACAAAAGAAAAAAGCCAAACAACAATATTATGGTTCTACTGTATGCCAGCTACCCCGAGTGAAAACATTGATATGAGAGAGTGAGTGGGTTTGACCTACCTCTTCTCTCATAGCAACACAAAGCAAAGCCTATTCCAACAGCTGGGGCCCGGGCACCCCGCGGAGAACAGAAGGAGAGCTTTGAAGAACTTGACCTTCTGGAACAATAAAGCGCCATCATCAAACGTTCTCCTGAGACAGGCCGCTGACCCCCGGATTAGAGTGTCCACTGGAGATGATTCATATTAAACTGTAGGGAGCAGCGTTTGTGAGTAGCAGTGTTTGTGTCTATGTGTGTGTGTGTGTGTGTGTGTGTGTGTTTGGGGAGAGAAAAGACGATGGGAAGCATAGTGAAATACTTTATGATCTGGATCCATTCAAGTCAAGAACAGAGAGCCACAACACCAACTTATAAAAGCTGAATGCTTTACTATGCTTAGCATGTTTGGCCTACATAGGAATGTCAGGAATTTGACTGGCTTTGTATTATTTTAACATTCCTCCACCCAACACACTACTCATCTTTGATTCAACCCATAGCTTAATGTTTTCACTCTTCATCACTGACATTCGGAACCATGACACAAAAATTCCAGTCCACAAAATCACGGTCAGATCCATAAAACCAAAAATTCCATGAACCTGGCTCACTAGAACAGTGGCGTCAATATGGAACTCATCACAACGCAGTATCAATGATTTATGAATAACAAAATGCATTATTTACTTACTGTGTATAACATAATGCTATACACAGTTAGTAAATAATAAATAAAGTAAATTATAAATAGGTAATCATATTTTCTATTATCACAAGAAACAATTAGTTTTGAAAGTTTGGTGATCATAAGGTTAGGCCCATGTGGAGACTGAATGGGTCTCGTTGAACATTTAATGTTGGTTCTAAAGGCCCACTGGGTTAGTAAGAAAATGGTGCTGTCAACACCAGGGTCATTCAATTCCCACATGGTCAACAAACTTACTATATCTATGTGTCACTGTCAGTGGCGAAAGTCCTGAAGTGTTTTTAGAGTTTGACCTGGCTTATCATCTCCATCTCCCTTCAGACAAACTTGGTGAAGGCCAGAATGTAGCACGTACACATCCGTAGGCACGTACACATCCATCCACAATATGGCCCTTTCTCACTCTGTGGCTCCAAGGTCAAGGCCAGACAGAAACCCCTTTCCCTTTGATAGCAACCTGAAAAACGTCAGCCATTTACCACCACCCAAATCTGACAGGTGGCAGTTTTTAATGTGTGTTGTCATAGACAGTATTTCTAATGTTTAATGGAGGGTAAAATTTATGGAACATTTCCATCCCTAAAAAATAAAGTGAAGACAGCCTTTTATAAATCTCCAGTTCCCACAGTTTTTAATCAGTTTTGAAATACTACATATGTTCATTTATTTATTTAGTAATGGAAAGCTCTGACATAATCTAATGTAATACTTACCTCCCTATCTGAGGTACAATTTATAGTTGTGTAGCATAGAATTGCATTTTTTAGAAGCCATCTATGCCAGCCTCATCCTCTCGCCCGTCCTAAGGTCTCCGGTGACCCCGTGTCTCCCTTTGTCCACATGTGCACCTTTACCAGGCAAGTAGTGTTGAAAGGCTGGATTCGAGGTCAAGTAGGGGTCAGAGGTCAACCACTTCCTGCTGACATCAAAAGCACATCCAAGCACACCTTGCTCTTGGTAGCTGTCGTCCACCCCCCAACACCCCCTCCTTCCCCAACCATCTGTACCTTCACAATCTGGGCCGCGTCGGCCAGGCCCAAACAAAAGCCATGTGTTAATTACCTTTGAAGGTGTAATGACTTCAGGGCTGCAGTCGGCTGATCTTCATCTGGGTTTCAAAGCCAGGAGGGCCAGAAACAGGTTACGCTTCAGACGCGATGCAGTTGTCCTCTGTCTCTATCTCCCTCTTTCCCCCATCTCCATGTTTCTCCATCTCCTTTCCTCTCTGTGAGCTGGGCTTGCCCCTATACCTGCCTGGATAGGTGGTTTCATTTTAGAGAAGATACAGGCCTTCCTTCACAGTAATACACTTGTTCAATCATATCAAACTGTATTCATATAGCACATGTCTTGCATTCCAAGGTGCTTCACAAATAAAGACAAAATAAGGAAAACCTGAATGTTTCTATTAAAATTGCTTCAAATAAGAAAATGGATGAGAATGAGAAAATAAGAAGCAAACAAATGAATTATCAAATACAAAACAGATAATTTGTCTTGAGATTTTGTTTTTAAATATGTCAGTAGTTTCTGAGACGCTGTTGCAAATAGTACTGTTTCTGAGACCCTGTTGCAAACAATAATGTTTGAAAGAAGCCTCACCAGACATTTTGGTTTATTTTGAAAAGCCAGTGCTAGAGGACATGAGGAACTGACAGGGAGCACATCTAGAAAACATGTCAAACATTCATGTGGTTGAAATAAAGACATTTTATTATTATTTCTAAAGCTAACAGGCAGTTAATGAAGGGGCTTTAAAATACTGTAGTTTTTTTTGTGTGCTCTTTTGCTGGCTGTGGGTAGAGCTGAAGCAGATTCATTAATTTAATACCAGGGTGTGTCAACTAAACAGATATTCAGATTTTTACTAGTTTACTAACATATATTACTAAATGAAATGACACATGTATAACCAATTCCTATGGAATTTTGTCACCATGTGTTATGTGTAAGTTTTTCTAATTATTTCAAAGGTTCCTTGATTTTTCATATATAGACTCCAATCCTGGAAAACATATTAGCAGCACTTCAACTATTACTGGCTGAGATCAAGGAAACACATAAAGACTCAAATTGTTATTGGATGTATGTGATCTTGGTCTTCATTTCTATCTTTTCCAGTAAATATCACCCTCACTTAAACTTTACTGTAAGAGGGACCTGTTTGTTTGGAAAGTTCCAAAGGGAACCCTTATTTTGTTTTCCAGGTGCTCTCACTGATGAAAGCCAGATATTGAAAATGTGAAGAGATTCCTGTCGCAATCTAACTATTAGTCATTGCAGAACAAATGGATGTGGTCTGATGTTGGCTACTCTTATGAGTAAAGCCTGAGTAACACTCTTCTGCCCATAAACAACCATCTTCTTCCTGCCGCAGGAGAAAAGGAAGTGGGTGCTGTTTTATTTCTGAACAGATCTATCACCTTGTTTTGAGCATGTGTTTCCTCTAGGCAACCACAGGTGACCTTAAGAGCAAAGTTAAGATCTTTTCAGGAAGGCACATACCACAAGGACCAGAGGAGGCTTTACTCACTTAGAGAGCAGAGAAGAGCCATAGCATGTCATAGCTTTATGTTTTATTTTGTTTTAATGTAAGATACCTTATGCCTGCTGAAGCATAGCAAAAGCAAATATTGTATCATTTTTAAATGTACTATATTCTATTCGTAGCTTGAGACCATATGTTACGAAGGTTGTTCAGCTGCGATGAGAATTCTTCCCCGAGACTTGGGGCATTGTATTAAACTTCTGAGAAAAATATTTCTGTTGGTTTGTCCATGTGTGTGATCTAGTTTTTGGTATAAATACTGTCTGGTGTTTTACTTAAATGTTAGGTATATAATCAAGTCCAGAATGTACATGTACACGCGTGCAGAGAAAATGTAGATGTCCAGGGCAAAACAGCGCAGAAACAAAACCGCCTACCGACTACAAGCAGCCGTAAGCCTACAAAAAAATCGCAAACTCATTTGAGTATTCAGTTTTTCATTTAACTAGCATCAACAAACTATATATTGTGACCGACAATAAATGATCTCTTCTTTTTACTTCCCCATCGTCATCATGTTTATTATCGTCCACAGCTTCAGAGTACACGTCACTATTTGCCTCTTTCCTCCATTTCCTCCCTAACTACAGGTCAGGGTAAGCAAACATAGTCACTCTAAACCAGACATCCTCCTTGCTGTTTCTCTAATAAAAATCAGTAGCCATCACAGACTCCAGCAAGTTGATGGTCGGAGGTCTTAGGCCACACACACGTCCTAACCATGTAGGCCAGACGTCATCCAGACGTACAGGGAAGTCCAGTCACAGGAGACCCTTTAAGATGTGGGGGGAGAGGGAACATTGTTTGTGGTGGCTCTGTCTGCCTCGGCGCCTCTAGCGGTCCGCGCTACTGCTTCTCCACATAGGTGAAAACAGACAGGACAGTCAGGCCTGTGAGGCGGCCGGACGGAGAGGGAACACGACACGCTCGGCTGGGCCTTGAACACCAGGTTATAAATATCCACCTCAAGCAGCAATTTCCTTTAAAAACAAACAGTTCAGATACCTTTTAATTTATCACGGCCCTCTCTGTGGCACAGGAGAGAGGATCAAACAGAAGCTTTGAAGGACAACTTGAGACAAGCAAAACATTCAAAGTTAGCCCCTTTCTCAAGTTTAAGTTATTTGTGCCTTTCAGGATAGTTGAAATTCCTACTCGCCAGAAAACATTATTGAGCTTTTTGCAATTCTCTTGTTCACTCTCCTTGTTCCTTGCCTCCATCCTAAAACCCATTGGATGAGTAGGAATTTCAACATCCCTCAAATTCCTACTCGCCAGAAAACATTACTGAGCTTTTTGCAATCCTCTTGTTCACTCTCCTTGCTCCTTGCCTCCATCCCAAAACCCACTGGATGAGGCAGCCACTGTCCCATCCATTTCCCTCTATAATTGTTTTGAGGTTAGAGGATGGGATGAGAATGACATCTGAAAGAGGCCAGCTGCTAGTTTATTAGCAAAGCTAATCACTGTAGCTAGCTAGTTAGCTACGATTAGCAAAATGCACTGTGGCCCTTTGAATGTTAGCTAGAACTATGAAGATTTGGCTTACCATAACTGTTGTCCCGGTTTGTACTTGTGCAGTGGGAGTGAAATGTCAGATTTGCATCTCCCCCTTTCAACGTATGTTAATCATTCCTTGAGAATTTGTTGATCTAATTTCAAAGGATTTATTTTTTGGAAGCTGTAAAGATCATTAAGCAATGAGACTTCTGTAAGCAATTATCTTATTTATCTGTAAAAAAATTTATTAAGCATCAAATGCTGTGGTATGTATGTGTATTTTGTAGTTACAGAGTTTAAAGTGGTTATTTATTTCATGCACAATTGCCCTCTAAAGAGATAGAGTACCGAATACAGATTACTACAAAGACAAAGTATAATATGTTGAAACTGAGAAATATTGTTGATTGAAAAATATACATGCCCATTTTGAATTTGATGCCAACAACATATTTAAAAAATGTTGGGACAGGGGCAACAAAGGTATGGAAAAGTTGTGTAAAGCTGGTGGAATATCTCACAATTAATTAGGTTGATTGGCAACAGGTCAGTAACGTGATTGGGTGTAAAAAGAACATCCCAGAGAGGATGAATCTTTCAGAAGTAAAGAGGGGAGGGGTTCATTACCCTGTGAAAGACTGCACAGACAACTAGTGCAAACATTTTAGAATAATGTTTCTCAACGTAGCATTGTAACGAGTATGGGGATCTCATAATCTACAGTACATAGTATACGTAAAAGATTCTGAGAATCCAGAGAAATCTAGGGACGCAAGGGACAAGGCCAAAAACCAGTATTGGATGGTCGTGATCCTCGGGCCCTCCGACGGCACTGCATTAAAAACAGAAAGGATTCTGTAGTGGAAATCATTGCATTGGCTCAGGAACACTTCTGAAAACCATTGTCTGTGAACAAGGTACAGGAGTATTCTGTCCAAAACTAACAGGCTACGGGACAGTTAATTCCTCAGGCTGTAAGGCAGCTCAATCGCATCTTCCCTTCCATCCATAGTCCCATGCACACCTGTTACTTTATATCATACTCATCTTCTAATGAAATCATGCACACCTGTCACTTTTACATTGCACTACGGTTGTACAGTTGTATAGTTATCATTATTGATGTGTGTCTTTGTATAGTGTTATTATTGATTGATTGTGTTATCTTCTTATTTTTATATTATAATGACTGTTACTTTTTAATTTTTAACTGCACTTTTAACCAAGCATTTCAGTGCCATAACTTGTTATTGCAAATGACAAATAAAACCTTTTGAACTTGAACTTTTGAACACATTGTGCCACTGTATCCACAAATGCAAGTTAATACTCTACCATGCATAGAAATCATAAATTAACAAGACCCAGAACCGTTGGGTCTTGTTAAGCTTTGGCTCATTCTTTGGCTCATTTAAGATGGACTGAAGTAAAGTAAAAAACTGTCCTGTGGTCTGAAATCAAAAGTTCAAGTTACTTTTGGGAATCATGGTTGCGTTCTCCAGACTGCAGAGGAGAGGGACCATCCGGCTTCTTATCAGCGCACACAGTTTAAAAGCCAGCATCTGTGATGGTATGGGAATGAATTAGTGCACATGGCATGGGTGACTTGCACATTTGTGAAGGCACCATTAATGCTAGGTTTTGGACCAACAAATGTTGCCATCCAACTGACATCTTTTTCAGGGAAGGCCTTGCTTCTTTCAGCAAGACAATATCAAACAACATTCTGCATGTATTGCATGGCTCTATAGTAAAACAGTTAAGGTGCTAAACTGGCCTGCCTGCAGTCCAAATCTGCCACCCACTGAAAACATTTGGCACATTATGAAACAAAAAATACAACAACGGAGAATTTCTGAGCAGCTGAAATCCCATACCAAGCAAGAATGGGAAATCATTTCACTTTCAAAACTGCAGCCATTCATCTCCCCAGTTCCCAAAAGCTTACAGAGTATTGTTAAAAGATGTGATGCATCACTGGTAAACATGCTCCTGTCTCTACTTTTTCGAAACAGTATCAAATTCAAAATGAGTGTGTATTTTTCCAAAATCAATCACATTTTTCAGTTTCAACATTTGATGTGTTGTTCTTTTTCTGAAACGGGGCAGTATGATGTAAGACAGGTTGACTTAAAGAGCAGCATTGCAAGACAGGTTCACCATAGATGGGTGGTGTGTACGCTGCTCCACTGTTCTACTGAGGACCCCCCTATATTTTGTTCAGAGGAATGCCATAACCGTATAAAATAAGTAACTATTTGTCTAACACTGGTCTGAGACCTAGGTCACTGTCACAATGCTAAAACATCTGGGAGCGTGCGATGGTTATGTATTCTTAACTAGTACATGAAACACAACTATTTCAGGTGTAAAACATGACAGAAATTATTACCTTAGCTGGTTCCTTCATTCTTTATTGACCTACACTCTAACCTATTTAGCGTTACAGGATCAAAAAGTGGGATGTGTAAGGGGGCATGGCCAGGAACACAGCTATAGGCGACGTTGGCTATAGGGAGGGAGGCTCTTCCCTATCTTAATAATATGGTAAAAAAAAAAATCTTAAAACTATAAATTTTCAGAGGATATGTTTGCTATTTTTAAGCTAATTTCCTGAAATTAATAAAAAAACATGTAGAGGAGCATAATGGCTCTGCAAACATTGCATACACATTCAGCATTTTACATGTAGCAATATTATTATATAATTATTGTGGCCACAAAATATCATGAGAATAGCTCATCAACAGCATTACATGTCACACTGTTTTAGATGTTTTACAGATATCCATGTCCTATGAAATAATTTGCATTAAGTTACTCAGGATGAAATCCACTTGCCCTATGCTTTCCTACAAGGAAACACGAGGTTACAAATAGGAAAACTAGTAATAAATGAATTGTATTGCAATGTGAAAATATTGAATAAATACTCAATGACGCCTCTATTTATAAAGGCTTTATAATGACCTACACTCATTAAGAATGTATACTGTATATGCTCATGAGTCACAATTGTATTCCTATGTTCCCTAAATCAAAACCTAGCTCACCGCTGTCTCTCTGTTGGTTCAGTCACTGTCTCACTACTCTCTGGGCCACTCTGTCTCTCTGTTGGTTCAGTATGTCTCACTGCTCTTTGGGCCACTCTGTCTCTCTGTTGGTTCAGTCACTGTCTCACTACTCTCTGGGCCACTCTGTCTCTCTGTTGGTTCAGTATGTGTCACTGCTCTTTGGGCCACTCTGTCTCTCTCTGTTGGTTCAGTCACTGTCTCACTACTC
>JACXGJ010005971.1:25842-36823 GCA_016801105.1 Esox niger | reverse complement strand
TGACTTTGGTTGCATAACTTTGTTCTTGAACATCATCAGAACAGGAAGCTAACAGTTGGTGCCGTGACGACCCGGATTGATGGTTTGATTGACGAATCAAACCACTCAAAAAGAACAAGTCAGTAATATCAGCATGGGAATCCAGATAATCCACATCTGGAATTTTGCTTTTTAAGCAATGGGAACCTGTGGTGAGGACTCACAAGACATAAGCTTAGTCTTGGTCCAAAGACACCACACAAGATACAAAACCTTCCCTGTTGAGATGGGAAGTGCTTACTAGATCGAATAGTAAGTGTATCACATGTGATTTAAAAGCCCTAATATAGGCCACTTTTTTCAAAGTGAGAAACCTTCGTGATTCATCTCGAAGTCCCAAATTCTTGCAGGTGGTATTGCTACCCAGTTGACTGACCTGGGCAAAATACCTCCAGGTCATGCATGTCTTTGGTCGTCTTGCATGAACAGCATGTTTGAGATCTTCCCAGAGTGGCTCGATGATATTAAGGTCAGGAGACTGTGCTGGTCAGAACCTCCACCATTTTCTGCTTTAACCACTGCAGGTCAACTTGGCCTTGTGCTTAGGGTCATTATCGTGCTGGAAAATCCAGAAGCGTCCCATACGCAGCTTTCGTGCAGAAGAAAGCAAATTGTCTGCCAGTATTTTTTGATAACATGCTGCATTTATTTTGCCGTTCATTTTCACAAGATTCCCTGTGCCTTTAGTGCTACCCCCCCCTCCAAAAGCATCAGTGACTGACCACCATGCTTCACAGTGGGGATGGTATTCTGTTCACATTAGGCCTTGTTGACCCCTCTCCAAACAGTGTTAATGGGTGTGACCATAAAGTTCTATTTTGATCTCCTCACTTCAAATTAGTGTGCCAGAAGCTGTGTAGCATGTCAAGGTTTTGTCGGGAATATTTTAACTGGGCTTTTTTGTGTCATTGGCGCGGTTAAGTCTTCTTTCTGGCTACTTGACCATGCAGCGATTTTATTTTCAAGTGTTGCCTTATTGTGCTCCTTGAATTAACCACATCACCTTTCCCAGAGCAGCCTGTATTTCTCCTCAGGTTACCAGTGGGTTTTTCTTTGTATCCCAAACATTTCCTCTGGCAGTTTTGGCTGAAATCTTTCTTGGTCTACCTGACCTTGACTTGGTATCAAGAGATCCCTGAATTTTCCACTTCATAATAAGGGATTGAACAGTACTGACTGGCATTTGCAAGGCTTTGGATATGTAAATATATCCTTTTCTATCTTTACTAAGTTCCATGACTTTTTTATGCAGGTCTTTTGACAGTTCTTTTCTGCTCCCCATGACTCAGTATCCTCAGTAGCCTGTTCAGTTCATCTACATGAGCACTAACAAATTGTTTATACACAGACACTAACTGCATTTTAAAAAGCCACAGGTGTGGGAAATTCATGTTTAATTGAAATTTTCAGCAGTGTGTGTCACCTTGTGTGTCTGTAACAAGGCCAAACATTCAAGGGTATGTACACTTTTTATCAGGGGAATTTGTGTGATTTCTGTTATCATTATGATTTAAAAAGGAGCCAAACAACTGACAATAAATGGCTTCATATGATCACTATCCTTAAACACAATATTTTTTGCATGATCAGTCATCTTCTCTAAATCAATGCCAACATCTCACAGTTTCTGCCAAGGCATGCAAACTAATAAGCACAACTGTATATTTGGATCCATTTTAGAAATGCAAAAGTATGACGCTGTACCAAGCTTCTTCTGATGATGCTTGTTAGCTTCAGCTTGAGGCAACAGGGCTCATGGTTTTTTAGTTTGTAATAGTTTATCTACAATTACTTTTATGATGTTTAATAGAACAAACAAATATAGTCACATAAAGGAAAATCATTCCTAAGTAAATCGATAATGACTGCAGTTGCAGGTCATTGATTTCAGGAAAATCTGTTTTATTTTTCTATGAACGGTCTATTCGTTGATGTGCCATTGTTATTTAATGTGTCCATACTGTATCCTTACAGCTGCTGGACCCAGCAATTATCACCAGCCCAGAATAAAAGGATTTGAAACAGTGATCTGTTTTCTCCTGGTAGTGCTTCTAGGCCTCACACACGACCTGCTGGGGCAATGACACACACACACACACACACACACACACACACAGGAGCAGCCAGCGTGAAAAGACTTGGTCAGGCAGTAAATTTGTTCAGAATGTTCCGTCCTGGGCCTCCAGTTTGTTTTAGGTCTGCCCCCCAGTTTGGACTGAGTTGTAATGGTTTTGGAATTCACTGAGGGTATTCCTCTGCACAAGATCTGACCTGTTCAGAGTAAAATGGTTGGTGAATGGAGGCGCTTGATGTTGTTGTTATTAATATTTTTTCTTGACTGAAAAAAATCTGGAATCAAATTTGTGCTGTTTAGAAAATACATATATTCTTGTTTTTTTCTGCAGGAGTTTTGAAAACAATCTGAGAACATATAAGCTCCTGGCTCATCGTAAACTAGAATCAGAACTTCCACATGTAAGTCAAATACTACAAGTCATTGTGAGTCCTGGTGTCAGAAAGTAGACATCGGGTAAAAACGTTTACTAATTAACTAATACTAATCACTCATCTTCTTTGTTAAACCAACACCCAAGTCCAAATATGTCTGTTCTGACTTGTTTTAAATGTCAGTGTGTAGCAACTCCGTTCAGGCTTCTGCATTAGCAGGGGCTATGTCTCAACATGGATACAGTGCACAAAACACACATTGATTCTCTGCCTGTTGGCCTGCTCAGAAACAGTGCTGTGTCCCACATTCACTGACAGTTGGTTAACAGCTACGCACCCAGGAACGGTTCAGTTTGACGATACAGTTGTTGGTGAGTTTGTTACATGTGGTTTTCCCGGTAGAGTAACTTCAACGTAGCCGTGCTGAACGTGGGAGCTCCAGCTGCTGGCATGAACGCTGCTGTCCGCTCGGCCGTGAGGGTGGGAATCTCTGAAGGACACAAGATGTTCGCTGTCAACGATGGCTTTGAAGGGTTCTACAAGGGACAGGTAGACCTTGATATTTTCATTTTTCTATCCATTGAGACTTACAATTACTGAGGTAGCTATTTTGTTTTTGATGTTCCTAACTTCTCCTAACTTTGAGCCCTGCACACTGAACATCAGATTTCCACTGTCTTGGTTATGGAGCAAAAATCTAATGGTTGAAAACATGTCTCTATAACATGCTCCCCCCTAATCCTGGTATGAACTTGGCTGTGTCATCAGAAGTACAATTGTCAGACATCACTGAGAGGCTAGAAGAGCTGTGTTGACGGTCGAGCCCCTGTGTCACCTTCAGACACACCGGTGATGCCTTGACTGTTGATGTCGCTCAAGTGCTGATAAGCATTGGGAGAGATTACTGTAAACCAATGGCTCCGTGTCCCAGACACCACTTCCCTTCCCTGGGTTAGCGTATTACCACTCTGCACCGCCAGGGGGACACCTGACCCGGGCTGAGACCCATCTCGCTACCTCACTGGATTGAGCTTGTTTGCTATAGTCCGACAGACCGTGGTCTATCATTTGATGAAGAAACACAGTGCTGTTTCTTATCTCACAGGAAAATGTGTTCCACTGGTCTGTTCTACCTGGTTCTGAACTAGAACCCCCTCGGAGAGGCTTTCTGCTTTAGTTGTATCAAAAAGTCAGTTCAGTCCATGGATATGTAGCATCTGCGCTGCGCTCCCTGTAGTAGCTTGCTGTAATCACCCTGGTATGGTGCGAATCCCCTCCGCTTGTAGGGTTTTGTGGCTGCTGTGTGTGGCAGGTGTCTTAGCCTCTGGAGAGCTGTGGGCAGCCATGCAGTCAGTGCAGTAAGAGCACTGCGCTGGGCAGGCAGTTGAATCCAGGTAACACCACGCAGCTGTGAAGAGATTACCAGGGGGAAGAAATTTACTGCCACGCTCCCCTGCTCCCGAAGTGACAGGCTAAACTTTGTCTGCACTCTGCACACTGTAGAGTTCTTTTTCACTTCCGCTGGCCTCGGTCTACAAAATGATGATCAGTGTACACAAACCTCGTAATGAAAATGCTGAAACATGTTTTTAGAAATGTTGGCCAGCATACTGAATATAAACAACAAAAATATTGTCAATGTCATTATGGGGTTTGTCAAATTTTGTAACTTTTTCATTAGGGGGTATTGCGTCTAGATTGATGGCTGCAAAACGTAATGTTGTTAAGAATCATTTTTACAAAATGTTGTGAAAGTAAAGGCACTGGATGTTAAAGGTTGTCTCTTATGGTTGTCTGTCTGTCTATCTCGCTGTTTGATGGAGGATTTTCAACCAAACTAATTTTAAAGATCAAGCATCACTGTACATATCAACCATGTTACTGTTCAGTTAACTGTTATAAGACCTTTTATGCTACAAAAGGCATTTTTTTTACTTAAATGTACCGTTACCAACCAGGGCACTAGAATGTCCGTTCATAAGATTGTTGCCCTTTTCAGATAAAAGAGATCAAATGGGCAGATGTCGGAGGATGGACAGGACAAGGTGGATCTCTGTTAGGAACTAAACGGTAAAGACATCCAAAATGGAAACATATTTTGTGTAGTGTGTATAATGTTATTATATTAGTATTACATGCATATTGCTAATAGTATTTACCGTGTGTTTATTCAGAAATATTTCTTGAGTACTTGTATTTGTTTTTTCATTTCTTTCCAGAACACTCCCTGCAAAGCATGTTGAAAAAATTGCTGAGCAGATGAGAGCAAATAACATTAATGCGTTGTTAGTTATTGGTGGATTTGAGGTATGTGGCTGTTTTTTTTTGTTTGTTTCTTTTTCAGTAGATATTTTAGGATATTCCTCATTTAGATACAATCCGCTCCAGAACTATTGGAAAGGCATGGCAAATTACTGTGTTTTTGTTGTTCACTGAAGACATTTGTGTTTAAGATCAAAAGATGAGTATGAAACAAGAGTTCAGAATTTCAGCTTTAATTTCCTGGTATTCACATCTACATGTGTTAAACAACTCAGGACATACCACCATTTGTTTGAACCCACCCTTTTTTCAAGTGAGCCAAACTATTGGAACATGTGACTGACAGATGTTTCCAGGTGTTGCCTTTTAAGGTTCGTTGTTCAAACATTAAATAGCTCTGCATGACAAGTTTCCATCCTTGGTTTTAACCTATAAAGACTGCATTTCTTGTTAAAGAGGATAAACTGACATGAAGACCAGAAAGCTGTCAATGGGAGAAAAGCAAGCCATTGCCAAGCTGAGAAAAGAAAGAAAATCAACCAGAGCCAATGGAGAAACATTGGGCATAGCAAGCACAACAATTTGGAATGTCCTGAAATAAAAATAAACTACTGGTGTACTGAGCAACAGACATCGAACAGGTCGACACAAGGAAAATAACAGTAGTTGATGACAGAAATATTGTGAGAAAACCCCCAAAACAACACCAACGACCTCCACAGTGCAGGGGTGAAGGTATCACAATCCACTGTTCGAAGAAGACTCAGAAATATAGAGGCCTGCTTCTGGAACAGGCTCATTATTATTTATTGATGATGTTACTGCCAATTTACGGAGAAATGCATTGAAACTAATCGGGAGGAAGTTTATCATGCAGCAGGACAATGACCCAAAGCACACTGCCAACAAAACAAAGGCTTCATCAGGGGGAAAAAGTGGAAGGTTTTAGACTTGCCAAGTCAATCACCTGACTTTAACCCAGTAGAGCATGCATTTCACCTCCTTAAGAGGAGACTGAAGGGAGAAACACCCCAAAATAAACCCAAACTGAAAGAAGCTGCGGTAAAAGCCTGGAATAGCATCACAAATGAAGAATGCAACAGTTTGGTGATGTCGATGGGTCACAGGCTTGAGGCAGTTATTGCAAGCCTTACTTTAAGATTATTTGTTCCATTACTTTTGCTCACCTAAAAAAGCTGTGGTCTTATACAAACTGTGATATGTCCTAAGTTGTTGAACACATCTAGATGTGAATACCAGGAAATGAAAGCTGAAATTCTGAACTCTTGTCTCACTCATCTTTTGATCTTAAACCCAAATGTCTTCAGTGACCAACAAAAACAAAGGAATTTGCCTTGCCGTTCCAATACTTTTGGAGGGGACAGTATTCATGCATTTTGAGCTTTTGATTAGAATTTTATATCAATTGTTCATGTGTTTTATTGTGTATATTGGTAAAAATATATTTATTATAGTGCATATGTAAATAGTGAATATCATTACTAAGTAAATCATAGATAATATTATGTCGATTTTTTTTCCTAACCATCCCATATGACTTCTCCTTTGTAATGTTTCCTTATACCCACCTGCTTCCATGTATATTATTTAGATTGCTTTGTTACTCCTTTGACACATCCAACTTTAGTGCACAGTTAATTTAGGACCCGTGAATATTAGCAATTTAGAAATTGGTTCATTGTTAATTTTTTGCTTTTTGATTGTCTCTTTACTTACCATCCTGTTTGAGGCATTCAAAACATACAATTGAAAACAAAACTGTAGTTCTGAAACATGCTAAGTGTTAATTTGGCCCATATGGAAAATGTTTTATTCAAGTCATTTCATGCACACCTGTCTAGAGGCTCACCAGCTTGTGTGTGTATGTGTATATGTGTGTGTGTATAAACATTGCATTTGTATGGGATGGTACCGTCTGTTTCACGCTGCTGTCCGTTGTGATAGACTTGGCTTTCCCTTTGGCATCCTTCCATGTCTCTTCTCCTTCCCGACTGTCCGTCCGCTTTCCCAGCCACCTCGTAACTAAAACCCCTGGCTCTGGCTCTGCCCTGCAGGCCTACCTGGGACTCATGGAATTGTTAGACGCCCGTGGGAAATATGAGGAGTTCTGTGTGCCCATGGTCATGGTCCCAGCCACTGTCTCCAACAATGTGCCAGGTTCAGACCTCAGCATCGGCGCTGACACGGCTCTGAATGCCATTACTGATGTAAGTGAGGCTGGATAAAGAGTGGCGGAGGTGGCCACACCTACTGTACCTTCTGGCAGGCTCAGTCCATCTCTTAAATGTTCACCACTGACCCGGACCCGCCCACTCGGCCGTCCATTTACCAGCATCAGCCAATCAGATATCACGATTAGGGAAGGCCAGAGGCTGCATTGGTTTAGCCGATGTGACAGTTGATTGATTAAAGCTATTAACAGCAGTGCAGTGAATGTCAGCCGCGTGCTGTACCTTTCACTAGTTTAACGACTAACCGAGAAACATTTATACCACAGTTTGAATTTAAATAAACTGAATTAGTGGGGGAATTGGATGACTGGTAAACCAAAGCCGAGTTGTCCCTAGCGCTTCCAGGTAAGTGTTGTCATGGAGGCATGCTGTGACTGTACTGACTGTTGTGTTGGCCGCTGTTTTGGCTTCTGCCTGCCCTTACTGCCTGCCTCATTACATGAACGCCATCAGTGTCGAGGCTTTACAATTGTTAACTTTTCAGGACACGAATATTCTTCAGTGCCCAAACTAACACGCCGCAGTCATTCAGGTGTTGAAGCTATGCAGTTTGAATCTCTAGCTGATCACTAACATCACGTGTCTTCCTTTACAAACTTTTTGTTTTATTTATAGACAAATGTCCTTGGAATAAAATACTTAATAAAATACTTTTTTTCAAAAAGACAGATTGTTTGGAACTGAAAACGGCCCGCAGAATTTAGTCAAGTTAGTCAGTTACTGTAGCTGGGTTCTCTTCATATTCATCAAACGGTTGTTGCATGTTGGTCGGTGAAGGAACCTTGTAATATTTCAATGCAACCATGGGTTTCTGGAGAACTCCATGACTGTATGCTCAGTTGGGGTGTGGCTTTAAGATACTTTTTTGGCCACCCATTTTTTTTCACACTGGCCGTTTTATAGTTCCAAGGAGGCAAATGGAGGTGTACGTGTTGCTGAAGAATCTATATATTTGCCCAAAATTGTTGGAGTTACTACTTTTTTTTCAATCAGCAATGTAACATTAGAACTATTACAATATTAGCATTACTGCAATGTTCAAAGACTTGAAATTTGTATCAACCTAACATGATGATCAGGACTGACATTTACTTGTTGGCCAGAAATGAATGATCTGAATGGCATTTCTTTAATAAGCCACACCTTCAGACTTCTGATAGGTTGCCACCTCTGTCATTTAATGTTTTGCTTAAACCCAAAAGGCTCTATACATGCACCTTTTCTTCTAACAGTGTGCAAGGTGGCATTTTTCCGTTCTTCATGTGCATCCTGTATCATAATCCCATGATTGATGCCTGTTCTGCTTGTATGACCCGCCTCCATCCACTGGTCCAATCAGCTCAAGGCCTCCTACCACAGTGCAATGTCGCCAGCGGCGCTGAGCTATAAAAACCCAACAGAATATCTGCCTCTACGTCAGTCTCTCCCTAAGGGGGGTACACTCTTCTCTTTCCACACCTCCAGCCTCTTAATCCGCCTGCTCCCTCCCTCCCTCCCTCCCTCCCTCCCTCGCCTCTCCTCGCTCCCGCCCATACCTCTGTCCTTTTCTCTCTCCCGCTTCCCGTCTCCCTTTCTCCATTCCTCCCCTACACCCTCCCTCTTCCCTGCCAATGGGAAGCCATAGCTGCTATCACACGGAAAGGGCCGTAATAGCGGGGATCACTCGGTCAGTGTCTCGGAGTTGTCTGACAATCTCTCAGTCAGCAGTCTGCCCCCTGCTGGTCTAACGCGTGTTCTACCACTGCCTACTGCTTCAGGCGCTTGAGTGTCTGCTGCAGCTGTATGAGGCTCGGTCCGTCTATGAGGAGCTTTGCATCCCGATGTGTATGCTGCCTGCCACCATTAGTAACAATGTCCCCGGTACTGACCTTAGTATTGGGGCTGACACAGCCCTCAATGCCATCGTGGAGGTAAGGGACAAACCCCCCTGAGATCCCAGATCTCGCTACTTAACTCCTTGTACGTCTATTGAAAGATCACTCCTTGGTGTGGGGTTCCTGTGCTATTTGTTATCAGATGGTTTTGATCGTTGAGCTTTAAACACTGGGTTTAATGTAACGTGTTCATCACTGTGTGTCTTCTCCTCCTCCAGGGCTCCAGGGTTTCTGGTGAATATAGCATGTTAGACAGTAAAGGGCCTGTGTGTGCCAGACTATAACAAGCAAGCTGTGTATCATCATAACCTGGAGCAGTTGTCTGGGTGTTATATGCTCGTATGCGTTATCTTCGTGTGCGGCGGTGTAATGCATTTTCATAAAGCATGGACTGCTAGATTCATAGGTCTTTGGATAGCATGTTATGGGAACACCCTCAGAGTTCTTCATAGAAAGAAACAGACAGGTAGCAGATATATTGTCATGTGAAAAAGTACAGTACCTGGGAAGTTGTCTTTTTGCAGTATATGTTATATTCACCTTAACTCCATTGACTGATAAAGGTAACTTAATTGAACAAATTGCATGTACAGCCCACTGCAAGTCCCTCTAACGCATTTCAATAGGATTGATATCTGGGCTTTGGCTCTGCCATTCATTAAAATTCCACTTATTTTTTTAGCAATTTTGTTGTAGCTTTTCTTCTGTTTTCTTCTTGTCTTCTTGCAAGATCCTTGTTCAGCTTTTGCTATTTGACAGATGGCCTCAAGAATTCTGTGGTGCAATATGGAATTAAATGTTGACTCAATGATGGCCATTTGGCCATTCCCTAAGGCAGCAAAGCAACCCGAGGTTGCTTAGCGGTTGATATGAGGTTCTTCTGTTCAAAGTGCAGTTTTTTATTGCCATGATTGTCACTGCGGCGAATGACAATTGCTTCCAATTGCTTGTAAATGTCTTTGTTTTCCCTCCCAGACTTTATTTTGGCATGATCTGTTACCTCACACATATGTTTATGACCAATCTACGTAGACTGAGTTTCTAATGTTTATGCAAAGCTGGGCCCTCCTAAGTAACTTTGTAATGATTTTGTAGTCTTGTGCACCTGTTTCTGGACACTGATTTTATTTTAGATTTATTGAATTGGGTTGCCTTTATCAATTAATGTAGTTGAAATTCATCTAAAATATGAATGTCTTAATATGTAAAAAAGGAAGACAACTTTCCAGGGGTTGTCCCTACTATTTCACATGATGTTGTTTGAAAAACCCTCTGATGTGATACTAGTTTGCCTGGAATAACCTGTTTGCTTTGTTTGCGGTGTTATTAGTGTCCCAAAGAAACACTAACTCTGTGTGTCTGCGTGGCTCTGTGTTAGACATGTGACCGCATCAAGCAGTCAGCCAGTGGGACCAAGCGGCGTGTGTTCATCATTGAAACCATGGGAGGTTACTGCGGGTACCTGGCCAGTGTGGGGGGGCTGGCTGCTGGGGCGGATGCTGCCTACATTTATGAAGAGCCATTCGACATCCGGGACCTTCAGGTGACACACAGAGATGCGCGTCCAAACTAAACTGTCATTCCTTTATTTCAGGAACTTATTTTGCCCCAGGGGCCACATTCAATCTATAACCAAGTTCCCAAAGCCACACAAAAATCTGTTTTATTCCCATTCTAATATGTGTGGACATTTTCTTGTTTTAGTCAATTGAAATAACATCAAATTGAGTGACCAAAAAAGTTGGAAAGGAAGGTTTCGATTGAGAAGCAGAAGGGTTAAAATTAAGAGACCACTGCAAATTGAACGATTCTGTTCCTCACTCAAAACTTTCCTTTACAACTTTTTTTGGAAATTGAAAGAAAAAGGTACCAGGGGTCTCTTGAATTTTTCCGGAGCAGTGTGTATCTCTTCCTGAATCAGTACCATGCAACTGTTTTGCGAAGGCTCAACTATGCCACCTGCTTGTTAACAGTAGAAAACGCTGACTGACTACTTCTGTTTCTCCGGTTCATTTTTTCAGTCCAACGTCGAGCATCTGACCGAGAAGATGAAAGGAGCCATTCAAAGAGGATTGGTGCTGAGGTACAGCAAGCCCCCCCCCCCCC
>JACXGJ010005971.1:0-25742 GCA_016801105.1 Esox niger | reverse complement strand
AGCAGGTACAATAGATGATCCAGTATTCTCTTTGTTTCCATTCCTGTCTTTGTAGTCGTCTTGGTCAAATGTGGAAGAACGCCACCTTCGCTTTCCCTTATAATCAACACATTAAGTCTTATTAGTAGAGAGGATGATTTCCTGTCTCTTGAGCACACAGTCATTTCCAGTGAAATCCCCCCCGTTCTGTCTTTTCTGTTGTTATGGTAGGGAGGAGCACCGTCTCCATTCGACCGTAACTTCGGGACAAAGATCTCCGCCAAAGCCATGCAGTGGCTTTCCAAGAAACTGAACGAGACCTTCAGACAAGGTAACCTAGTACAGACAGCAGTTACGCCGTTGTCAGTCGATGTCCAGGAATCGCTCCGAGATGTCGTGATGCAGGACCTTATTCTGGATCTGCTATGGAGTCATTTAATAGCATTTTGGGCGTTGTTTTGTATATTTCTATTATGAATATATTTCACAGCATGATGAAAATTCACTGCATTTATTTAGTTAGTGTATTTTTATTAAAGTGTAAGGGCTAATAATCACTGTAAGTTATCATTTTAAGTACTACATGAAGTATAGAAGCACTATTATAAACTGAATTAGTCTGTCTGCACATACCAGATTAAGTAAATATGTAAATAATATCTACAAAACAAGTTAATACTCAAATATATTACTTCATTAAGGATAATATTTAAAGAATTTCATTCTTTTTTTGTCTATCTGCTGTTCACATGGATGACGTAAGATGAAGGTAAATAATTTTTTTAATTGAGCTGGCTCCATGGCCATCTGCTTTATTGGACATAACTTTATACCATATACCATATTCTGTTTACTTAACAAAATACCATATTCCATATCCCACCTACAGTGTCCTTATGTGTCATGTCCTTGTAGTGGTTTGCGTCTTGTAGTGTTGAATTGGGCCCTCTTGGTGTCCTTACGCCTTCCCAGGTTTTTCGGGCAAACCCTTAAGAAGATATTATATTTCGATGTAATATCTGGATGTCTTCCTTAACCAGTCTTCTGTTTTATCACGAGTCTCTAGTGCAGTGGTTCTCAAACTTTACGCAGCGTACCACCTCAGGAAATATTTAATTGAATACATATCCACTAAAGGGAACAACGCGTACCGTAGTTTGAGAACCAGCACTCATGTGTCGTGAGCCATGTCTGTGGGAGTGCTTCTGATCGCTGTTGTTCTGCAGGGAGGGTGTTCGCCAACACCGAAGACTCGTGCTGTTTGCTGGGGATGCGGCGCCGGGCCCTGGTCTTCCAGCCCGTTGTACAGCTAAAGGATGAAACAGACTTTGTGTAGGTCACTGTACACCGGCCAACCACCTGACCGTAACACCTGCATCTTCAGACCCACGTGTATCCACACGTAACCCCCATATCTGTTCTGATCTGAAACCCCTCAGTGTTATCTCCTATCTCAGACCTTTCCCTAAGGGAGTGGAAATGTTAAAAACAACAGCTGTTGACACTTCTAAAACCGGTGTGACGTCCACCCCCCCCCCCCCACTTGAAATCTGAAATACCGTGTTGTCTGCCGGGTATCAGTGCGGTGGTGTCATTCTGATGCTCTCTGCATGTCCCTCCAGTCACAGGATCCCTAAGGAGCAGTGGTGGCTGAAGCTGCGCCCCCTGATGAAGATCCTGGCCAAGTACAAGACGAGCTACGACGTGTCGGACTCTGGCCAACTGGAGCACGTGGTCCGCAATGTCAGGCCCAAGGAGTCGGACGCCTCCGGTGCCATGTGAGCTTCAGACGTCATAGGTCAGAGTGCACAGGGGTTAGAGGTCACCGGTTCCAGTGTCTCGCTGCTCCTTTAGAAGGTGGGCCATCACTATAAACAACACCTACCAACAACCACTTAGAGCACTCTGCTGGTCAGTCAGTTGAATAGTTCGAATAGGTTAGTGTCCTGTTTCTTTGGTCGCTGTTATCTTTCACTCCACTGCTGTGCTATTTACAAACTGGCGTGTCCAATAGGACTGTGTGTTACTGTTGAGTGCTCTCCATCTGAACTCCTGATACCACTGACCCACCTGCGCTGTGCACGTGACAACTCCTAGAATAAGTCCTGGAAGGACATCAACCTCCTCAGACCTCAGCCATTTCTAAGTCTCTGTGACAGCCCGCCACTACCGTGTCTGTCCCACAGCCCGTCGGTCACTGTGGCTGTGTTGTCTGTTATTATTCAGCTGTCATGTTAAACTGCACTTTTTCCTGTCTCTCCATTGACCCCTACTGTCAGTACCTGAGACTGGCCAGCCTGCGAGTAGATGGTCCAGTACTGTAGTTATGCCTGTGTAGGACATTTACGTACCTGGTGAGATGTGACGTAATGCCGATATTGCAAAGAAATGCACAAATGGGAGTGGTTTTGTTTTACTAGATGTTCCACGTCACACGTTTTTGTTTTGTTTTAACTCCATGTCAATTTGCTTGAAACTTGGCTATATTATAAAATAGGAGTCTAATGTAATAAACCATTAATTTAAATGTGTAATTTCAATACTTCCCGCACAATAAACAACATTAAAATATGAAGGAATTGGAGTTTATTTTAATTGAAGTCACTCAGTGATGTACAGTATTTTAAGTGGTATGCTTTTCAGGAAACCTTCCAAATGACATGATTGAATCCAGTGTGCAGGTTGCTTGTGACTATGTGTCCAGGTGGCAAAGCAGTCGTTGAATCCAAATCCAGACTGGCAGGCACCAACGATAATTACAAAATACAATGGTTAGAGGACTGTTTCTGTCCAAATATGGTTTGTTCAGAGTTTTTCAGCCCTCCTAAATACAATCAGTTTTTTTATCCTGAAGATTGAAGGGTCAGTCCGGAAATAGCAAAACAGCTTAGTCAACACTCTGTCATAGTTTTGGTAAAATGCTGAATGATGGGGCAAAGAGATGGAAACACTTTGAAACAGGTAGACCTAGCTATCAATACAATGACTGTTCTTGAAGCTATCAGATTTAACGATATTTTATTTGCTTAGAATTCAGCTCTGAATTTGACAGCATATATTCATTGAAGTTGCAAGCTTGTATTCTGAGTTCTCTAGTGGGTTCATTAGGTTCGTTGATGTACTTTTTTGCCACCAGATGGCAGCTAAGCGCCATCTGTATTTACTCTGTAGCTACTGTCTAGACCGGGCTTCCATTTTCTAACAGTCTGCCTTCACCTGTTCTACTGAGGATGAGCTCTTGTTATCGGATGAAGTTGGGAATATGTATGTGTGCGTTAATTTGTGTCCCCGCCTCGCCACATTACCTATGCAGTCATCTTATCATTAATAACAGCATTTAAAAATGTTAACATATGACCACTGTTTCACACCCGAACCATTTTATTTCACTAATCGCAAGCAGTTAAGTGAACAAGAATGCAGAAGCTAAGACCACTGTAAAGTAAACGTGAAAATGTACCCAGATACTGTAACCACCACTTTCTAATGTCTTTCTGATCAGCATCGACTCAGTATGATGTAATTAATTCAACTGTAATGCCTTCTTAGAACACTGTGTTTTTCATCATGGTACGATATGTTGGTGGAGGGGAGGGTTATTCTCACATTGCTACTCTGACCCTCCCACAGCACGAAATTAGCAACTCCAATAATTTGGCTTGATTTAAGAATGCAGAGAGAGCCAGTGGGGTCATATGCACATAGGAAATCAATAGTAATTACCATTTCATTGCTCCCCGATTTCTTTTTAAAATCACACACACACACCTGGTCTCATCGGGCTGATTAAAGGTTGCAAATGAAGGGTCTTCTCCCTGGTTACGTATCAAAGCCTGACTTTGTCTTCGTTTAATGCTGCATTTTCTTTAAACAAGGCACAATTATGAGACGGGATGCTGAATCATTGAAATGGCCTGCCATATTGACCTTTTTCAGATTAAACGTGTAGTCTCTGAGTTCATACACAAGAATTTAAGGGACAATAAAGGATATTGGCAGAAATTCTTGCTGTAAATAGCAAATAGGCTACCTCACCACTGTGGAAGCTAAAATAGATTACTTTGAAAGGTATTGTGATAACAATAGTAATGAGAGCCAATAAATCTTTGCTTGTGTTATTAAAAAAGCAATATTTTCCTTTCAGATAAATCATGTGTATGTGACACATGGGAAAGATGAATATTTATGAACAAATAAATCCATGCAAAAATATACGAACATAAGACATTACAGTACAAAGATCTTCCCCGTGTGGGAAAATGCATAGAGTTGCCCTATAGCTGTAGCAACGAGGTAATCTATTGTAAATATGTATTCCCCTCAGTTCTCTGAAGCCAGGCAGGATTTAAGTAGTGATACTACTGTAATGGTCGTTGATTTAGAACTACAGACTTCTCCTTCACCGACAGTTAGGTGAAATATATTGAACATGTTGTAAAGCAAGTGTAGTGTGGACTGAGGTTGAGTTCAGTGAGTTCAACTTCATATGCGTATTCTCACAATTTACTGAATGAGTGGAGACTTTAAACTGGTTGCTGGTCATCAGCTTTAGCTATTAAGACTTCCACAAGGGCATGAAAAGCTGTAATATTCCATTTGTCTCTATGTTGTTTAACTTGCTATTTGTCCATTCATCCCTAACTTAGTTATTACTACATTCTTCTGGGATTTTCCTCAAAAGTGGTTCGTGAAATCTACATGAAAGGCAATTTCCTTTCGCTTCTCCTCTCACACACGGTTCACTGGCATCAGACAGATAGAAGGAATTGAATTGTATGATGCTCACTCTGCATCATTTCAAATGGTAATCTTTTGAAAAAGGCCCCTTGCAGTTTGTGTCTTTTATTTACTCATCTGTGTGTGACAAATGGAGGAAATGGAGTAGATTATCCTACATTGGCATCAGTGTGTTGCTGTATTTAAGGAAAGGAGAGAAGGTTTAGTCAGCTCTGAGACTGCAGCTCTCCTTTGATGTATTGGAGTTAATATCTTCCTGACATTTCTCAGGACAGATTTTCATCACAGAATTCATCTATACTTTTCGACCTGTGTGATAAATGACTCGGGACATTCATTTTCCTCTCCTTCTCATCTCTCGTCTCCTCTGTGGAATAATCAAAACTACGTGCGTGCAAGCGCGTGCGCCGGCGCCCGCTTAAGTGCGTTTGCGCGAGGGCGTGTGTTTGTGCACAGCTTGCGCGCGTGTAGCAAGAGAGCGAGACCCGGCGCGACATGCTACGCAGGCTAGGCGGCGGCATTAATGCAATTGACATTAATTTGACAGAGTGCTCGCTAACATGTGAAGTCACTCTCAGTTCATAAGAATAATATTAACTGTGCATTAGTATGCAGAGCGGCTGTCAACCCAACCAGATGCCAGGCATTTTGGGAACCCGGTGCCCTGGCCCTGTTTCTGTCTGGGCTTATGATCCAGCCTAAAGCTATGTACAACAACTCGCTGTCCCAGACCTATAAGTAGTCCTAATTGTGTGAAGATGACACTGAGCCTCTGGTGTTGCATCCAGCCGATGCATTGCAACACGGATACTCTCCGACCAACGGCATTCTGGGAATAGCTAACGTCGTCGCTGTTAGCGGGTGGTATTTAGGCAACTGGTAGAAGAAAACTAGGGCAGAATTATCATACTTCTGAGGATCCAGGGCCCCCGGACGGGTTGACACATGGCTGACATGCCCCTGACTTGCGAAAAGGCTTAAAAACACAGATGCGCACGGGCAGCACAACATCGCAGCAACCTTTAAAGCAGACTTGAATCATGAGCGACGGGTGTTAAAGCCAAAGGGTGTTGAAGGCCTCCCCCATTAACACTAATAAGAAAACACTTTAGTTGATAAGAACCCCGAGGTGGCTGACCACATACGGCCACATCCCTCTTCAGCTGAGATTGACCAGCCACAAACAACCTGGCAGTGGTAAAGTACCACTGGGCAATGCAGAGATTGAAGGGATCCTGATTGTGGATGAAAATAAAGGAATTTCCTCTTCACTGCAGGTCTTTCAATGGTATGGATCACGGTGATTTGTTTCTCCATTACAAATTTGTCTGCTGGGCTCACTTCTCATACTAAATGGACTGAGCTGTTCATGCAAGATGCAGTTATGCAGATGTTGCTTGGAGTGAGTGAATGCCACCTACCTATAGGGAACTGATGAGTCAGTAGGGAGGCGTGTGTTACCGTACGGTACTGTTTTGTCCCACTGAAGACTTCAGAGGTTTTTTAGGCATGGCAGTAGTGGCATTAGAGAAAGGGGCTATTTGTCATTATATGAACAACCGAAATGTGGCTTCTATAACTGGTGTTATACTAATGGGTATTTTCCTGGAACCAGACTGAAATAGTCTGTGCCTGCTGAATGGAACACTTCCATTGAGGTGTTTTTCTTCACACGTTCTCAGCTCATTTAGAAAGCTGTCACGTTGTATGAACCCATCTGAATAAAGGAACCATGACATGGATATTTAATTCAGTCAGATTATGATCAGCATGTAATTCTATTTTGTTGGATGAATTTCATATGAGAAAATGTATGAGAAATCCCACCCCAAACACAAACTATGATATGGTGGTCCCAATGTATGCATACTGGGTACACTGTATTTGTATACCCCATAAAACAAATACACTTTTTATGTATGGACATGAAACACCAAGACTTTCTCTAGAAATTAGTAACCTGAGTTTCTCAGCATATGGGAGAACCTGCTCGGGAAAAAAAACATCCATTCAGCCTTCCATCAATAAGGCCTTGACGGTAGTGGCTAGAGGGAAACCAGTCCTGAGTAAAAGACAGATGACATGTCGTTTGAAGGACTGAGAGAATGACAAAAACATTCTCTGGACTGGTGAGACAAATATCAAACTATTAGGTCTGAATGCCAAGCCCACACTAGGTGAGTAGATAGTAATACTCATAATAACCTGCTAAATACCATACCTGAGATGAAGCATGGTGGTGGAAGCATCATGTTATCGGGATGCTTCTCAGCATCAGGGACTGTGAGACTGGTCAGGATTGAGGGAAGTCAGAATGGTGAAAAATACAGAGAGGTCCTGATTGAGATCAAACAAGTCCTCCGAATGGGGCAAAGACAATCTTTTAGCCTGTCAACGACACAACGTGCACAGCCAAGACAACGGCTACAAATCTGGTAGTAGCTTCAAATCTGTTAGAAACATACCCAAAAAAACAAAGCTGTGATTTCTGCCAAATGCGCTTCTGCAAAAATGGACTACTGGGTGAAGATTTATTGCAAACAAATTGTATTGACAAATTGTGTCTGTAACACAAAATGTGGAGGAAGCGAAGGGGTCTGAATACTTTCCGAAAGGCACTGTAAATACATCCATACCTAAATGCATCCATATGCATATACAGTACATATCGACAATCAATTATTTATATTATAATTTGTTGTTTCTAATTACATTCTCTAAATATTCATTGGTAATAGCTTGGGGCAAGGTTGTTTGTATTAGGTAGACCAAACCTACAGTTTTCTTGCAAGTTGTCTGCGCCTTTATTTTCCATATTCATTTTGTTTAGGAAATCAATACCAACATAGTACCCAGCTTTCTTTCAGACACTGTTATCCTAAATGAAATAATGAATTCAAGGTTTGATACGAAGGCGTACAGTATGTGAACATTCAAAGAGAGGGAGAAATAGGAACAGCATTCCCAAAATTAATTTAATCTCCAAGGTTCATGCATGTTTAATAGGTAGCGGTAGAATATCACAGAGTAATACAATCCCAGCATGCATTGAGTCAAGAGGGAGACAGAAAAAAAAATGCCTGCAATCGTTGTCATGAGCAATAACTCTGCAGAGCTTGGAAACAAAATAGCCAGAAAGCTTTGATGAGGAACACAAGAGCAGTAGAAGACAGTGGAGGTTAAATAGTGAGGAGGAATGGTCCCTTGGACGCTGTATTCGTTCAGCAGAGACCAGCTCCGAAGCAGAGGGGCATTAATTGATGAGAGAGTGGCACTAGTTGACAAGCCCGGCGGACATCGTTCCCGGCTCGTCTCCCTCCCTGCCGCCTGCAACCATGTATGCACATCACAGAATCAGCCGACGTGCGCATGCACACGCCGATGGACACGCGCGTCAACACTCCTGCACATCACGCCACTGTTCCTTTAATGTCTCGCTTTTAGACTGTTCCACGTAAGATGTCTAGCTTTTAGGCTGTTCCACGTAAGATGTCTAGCTTTTAGAACAATTCCGTCGATGCTCGTAGACCACAAATTGGACGGCCAGTTTTAACAGGCAGGCACTAACCAACATGTTCTGAATCATCTCCGGATGACCATAGATATACCAAACCTTTGGTATTCACCCCTCCATTTAGCGATGGTTTTGTTGTACGTTTCTTTTTACTCTGATTGGCTTTAACATTTTAAATAGAATTGATCAGGTCTGTTATGTCCTAATTGCTTTTTATTCTCATTTCTAGCTGCCATGCTGTTAAGGCACTAATCAGGTGTGTTGAGTGTGGCATGAAACAATATTGTCATGCTGGAAAGAATTTTAATTACACATCGTCTTCTCTCATCCTTTGGAATACAGTCCAATTGATCTGAAAAAACAGCCAAGAAAGCATTTCTGCATGGAGAGGCATGTCATTGCTATCAGAAATTATATAACCTGTTATATCATTTATGTAACCTGTACATTTAGCAGAGGCAGGAAAGCTCGATTTTAACCAACCCCATTTTATACCAAAATAAATAATGAAAACATGGCAAGGAGTGGTATATCCCATCTGGAATATTAAGACAGGGAGGGAAATTAAACAGGGAAACACATTTTCGTTTTTAAGTGTCCATTAATTAGCATTTTAAATATGTTTTTTTTTATTGAGACCGACTTGTAAGATAATTAGGGCACAGGAGAAAAAAGGAGTTGGTGTTCGGTGCCCAAACGCTCCCTCTCTTTCCTTCTCTCTCTCATTCTCTCTGCCTGCCAAACAGAGATGAGTCCCTTGTCTCCCTTGCACAGTTACCCAGTGGACTTTGATTTTCAACATGCAGGATAGGAATCCGGGCTAAAGAGTATGATCTAAATAAGCCTGTTGATAAGACCCTAACTCTCATCTCGCTTCTCCTCTCCTTTATCCCCATTCAGACATCATCGACAGGGGACCTATATTAACACTAACTCATTTGGACCTGGGCCAATTTTTGGGGGGGATTTTACGGCTTGACACAAGAATGTTTTATTTCCTGGTGGCTAAATTGAGTTGTAAAGACTTGTAAAAAGTAACGACGGTCAAGAGTATTGTTCGACAGTTGGAGCCACCCATTTTTATTTTCCCATCGCTGCCCTGTGAGCTGTTACAAGGCACATTAAGGCCCCGACACGTTAACAAGTGTCAAGAGATCTACGGAAGGCTGACCTCAACCCTAGCTGGCTGATTTTGTAGTTCCGTCGTTGATGGTGATGTCAAAGGGCACTAAACTTGAATTATTCCCCAATCATTCACAGAGGCCTGTCCATAATCCAGAGGTTTGCTAGGGCATAGAAATACAATGACAAGAACCGGCACTTCCATTTAAGTCCCCGTGTTGTGGTGGCTGGGCGACTGGAACACTGTGGTCTAAGGGGCTTTATCCATTCCAGTAATTACTGTTAATTCTCTGGGGAGACTGACTGGAAGGAATGGCAATATGAGCAGAGACCCCTATGCAGTGGCTGGCTGGGTTAATCTGTAGGTCCCTGTGTGAGAACACAGGCCATGAATTCCAATTATGACGAGGTAAATCATTCCTGTCAAATACCCCTGTTCCTAGACTAGGCTGGAACTATGTTATATAAACATTGGGTATACTGCAGCAGTTGAATGTATAGGAAATGCTACAGACTGGCTTTCAAGCCGGAGTTAGTGGTGTGGTCAGATCTGTGCAGCGTAACTTTGGCCAGTTTCTGTTGGCTGTCTGTAGACTTCCAGCTCTCCTGGGATTAAGATCTGTGTGTGTGTGTGTGTGTGTGTGTGTGTGTGTGTGTGTGTGTGTGTGTGGCGAGGTAACACGGACAGTCTCATCCCCTTCAAGGCTCGGCCATGTGTGCAGGAGAGTCATGCTGCGCTCAGTGACTGGTTAAAGTTTACACGCACGCATGCTCACATGCACACACACACACACACACACACACACACACACACATACATGCAGTACAATTCCACAAACACACACACACAATACACTTCTATACAAAAATGCACATCAGAGTCTCAGTGATTGCTTAAAAGCCTCACCTACAACTGATATCATGAATGAATCCTTTGCCTAAAATATGTTAACGAGTGAATAGGTGCCCTAATAGGGCAGGGCGTACAATGAAACAGAATACTGCGCTCCTATTCAATTCATCCAAGGTTTTACGACTCCTGCTGCCATCTCTAGGAGAATAACCGGTATCAACATGAATTCCAGGAACACAATTCAAAGGGCTCGTACATTTTTGGGGGGTACTTCAAATCTTACATTTAATCTAGCAGTAACTCTTTATCCTCAGGTTTCCATGGAAACTAGTCAAGATGGGACATGGGAGATGAGCGTGAACAGGGAAAGGTGGGGGGGGGGGGGGGGGGGGGGGGGGGGGGGGGGGGGGGGGGGGGGGGGGGGGGGTTGGGAGTGGATGGGGGATGAATGGAGTATAGTAGGATTAACTGACAGAATGAAGAAAAGGTGTCCGTGAGTAGTCCTGTCTATTCTCTCTTTTCCTCTCTCTCTCTTCAAATTTCCTCGTCCTTGAAAAGACTGCCTCCCTCACAACTAAGGTATTTATCGTTTGCCATGCCATTAATTACCATCCAATTAACTATTCCCTTTGTGGAAACATTGTAATTCTGCACAGTGTCGAGGTTCCACTCAGCCAACCCAGTCAGCCTGACATCTAAATGAATTTCAGCTTAGAACCAAAACTCTCCCCATCATGTCTGCCTTTTTTTTAAACTTTTTTTTTCTCCAGTTTTGGCCTTGTAATGTAATGTCTACCCGAGGCTAATTAAAACTAGACTATATTGAACAGTTCATTTGTGAAATTCCGAGCTAATTTTGGGGGGCAGATTTGTCACTAAATAGCTTTTCATTAATTGGCCAGGCTAGCTTAAGCATTATATGTTTGATGTTGCGTGTGACAATCTTTTTACGTTAGCAAAGAGATGCAGCTTATTAATGCTAGCTGTGCCCCCTCCACATTTCATGCAGCCCAGACCTCCTTCATCCATCAACAGCTTAAACAAACTTCTTGATCACTTTTCAGAGCCTGACAGACACAGAAGCCTTCACTAATTGGTTGGCTTTATGAGTGGCCCGGTGGACTGCTGCTGTACTGATATTGAAGTGGCATCTCTTGTGTGTTTGCATGAAATTAGCCCCAGTGCTCCAGTGTGAGTGAATTATACCCAATGTCTTCCTCCCTCTAGCCACTCACAATCAAATAAGTATGGAATTCAGAGAGAGACCCTTTAGCTAAGTAACTTTTTCTCACACACACACACACGTGCACTCACACACGCGCACACACACACACACATACACACACATCTCATTATAACAGGGGATAAATACCCCCAAGAGTTTGTTTTTTGAAGCTTTGTACAAAGCGTTCAAATCAAATTTTAGTTTCACAACAAGCTTAAACTGTTTCACTCCAAGACACGTCCCAAATCCCCCCCCCGCATTAAAATATGAGTTCTTAGTATTTGGATTTGTGCAGTACAGTATGTGCTCATTCATTTCACAGTGCTTTTAGGAAGTCCACGATCGGGGGTGGTCAAAATGAAGATATGCTGAGAGGCCATGTTTTTAGGGTGTCACACTAAGCCCTGGGGGGCTGATGATTCTCTAAGATGATACTGTATGTTCTCCAGCCTGCCCCAATGCATGCAGAATCACGGAACAGGACTGTGCAACACGTCAGTAGGGCAGAATCCTGAGATGCGCACGCACACACACATTCACACACACACACACACACACACAGACACGGGCGCATGAGCATTGAAGCAAACAAAGCAGATGTTCCCCACTTTCAAAATGAGTGTGTTTGTGCAGCCCCACCTTTTCCTCAAGAGTAATTTGTCGTTTTTAGCAATGAGTGATTCATTGAGCTAGTCAGTATTAAAACAGATGTTTCCATTTCACAGGTAATCATGTAATAAACAGATAGCATCTATCATGACATGAAAACCATGACATCAGGCATGTACCTCACACTTCAAACAGTGAAATGTCATTACGTCAGATCTTTGCTGTTCAGCTAAATATGAAACTGCGCCTCGGTTTTTACCAAAATGCTGCCACTGTTCAGCAAAGAACATGATTTAACATTTGCAGATACAGGGACCATTTATTAAATCAGTATGTGAGATGGATGTTTCAGTGTTATTTTTTGGTCGATTACAGGAACATCACGAGCAATCGTTTAGCTCACCATACAGTACTCCGTATCATGTTAAATCATTCTTTTTGGGTGAATTGTCATAGGACTTGAAGTCGTTACAACCACCAACGTGCAAAACATATCCGTTGCCATGGATACAAGGTTAGTCCAAAAGTGCGCATGTATGGCTGCCCTTGCTATGAAATGAAAAACAAGGTCACTTCCATTCTCCTGAGATGTAAAGAGAAGTGGGAACAAATCCTTGTTGAAGAGAAATACACTCACAGGAATGATTACCCAACTGTCGCATGACCTTTATCTGATGACACCAGTTGAATCGTGTGGTAAATAGATGATGATGACGGTGTTGGGATGATGATAATGTTCAAACATACAGACATGGTAGCGGCGCAGAGGTAACGTAATAGGTCAAGTAGTTTAAAAGGTTGTCTAAGAGTGTATTAAAGTCCTAATGGAGTCAAATAGCACATGTCTGGGCCACTCTGGTGTCGCAGTGTTCCAATGCATGCTTTCATAGCACCAACCGGACCACAAAAGCTGGTGGACATGTAAACCAAATGCACCATTCACCTGATTTAATTGTTGATCTCTCTATTCTGTTGATCTCTTTGTATTTTATTCACTTCAGTACAGCACATTTTCTACTAGCTTTTTTCAAACTGTAGCTATAGCCTACTAGGCAACTGGCAGACAACAAAAAGGCCATTTCAATATATTCATAACTAGCTATTCACTAGTTACTAATAGGTCTGTCACAATTATTACATATACGTTCTGTTTTATTTGAGCTAGATCACAATAATTTTATAGACAACGATCTTTTAACGATCTTTTTGCACATAAATTCCAAAGTCATATGTTTCCAATCTAAATAAGGGATTTTTATGCCAATGTTAGAAATGACTCATCAGATGTCATGCAAATTATATGTGTGTTTGACAGTTCTGCTGTTATTGGTGCCAATCATTACTGAAACTCGTTCACTTAATTTCAGTATGCTTAAACATAGTTTAGAATTGTTTTGCAGTTAAAAATAATGTAATTTCACAACACTTATTTAAAAGACAAACGAGTTTCAGTTGCTATATGTTGCATCAACTCTGATCTTCAATTTAAAAAAATACTGGAGTGTGTAAAATATTTGTCCTAAGTTGAATTTTGTCATTTCCAACCATATTTCCTTATTAGATTGCGCGCATTCAAATATATTGATAGAAACATATTTTCACCCATTGCTTGTTAAACGTTGAAATACGTTTTGCTTGTAAGAAGGCTGTTTCAAATGACAAGACAATATTCGCTGCAGAGCGATAGGTGAAACGTCACAATGCACAGAGAAATGTTATTGTCATTACTTTGCGGTTGCGTTTTGTGAATCGCTAACAACATTGATTTAATGGTATCTCCAAAGCCATACACAACTTTCCTGCTCTGGGCGCATTTTGGTTTTAAGACAATTTGAAATAGGAGTCCAATAATTTGGAAGAGACTAATTTGCTCCAGAAAGAACACCACAAATCTGAACAGTCCTTTGCCAAGTGTAGTTTTACAGTATTGTTAGGCTTACACTATAATAGTGACATAACATTTACATTGACAATATAGACAATGCAATTGTTAATCGCAATTATTTGTGCGAGTCAGCTAAAATTTCATAATCTTCTGCTCTATTTTCAATTTAGGGACAGTCCTAGTTTGTAGTGGTTTATTGTTTGGAATGAGCATTCCATTATAGGGGAACTAATGTTTTTATTTGTGAAGCAGAAAGCTTTAATGCATTTTTCTAAATGTTTCTCATTAAGCAGACAGATTAAAAAAATTGGGAAATGTAAAAAAGTTGAAGGCAATCAGTGAACTACCCGAAAATCTGTCAGCATTTGAATAACAGTTCTTACATGTCACTTCCTTAAGGGACAGATTGAAATCCCGTTCCATCTTACTCAGTATCTGGCAGAGTCATCTGGTGTCAAAGTACATGTATCAACTGTGAAATGTCTTGCAAGGAATATCAATCTTTGAATTTATTATCAAAAGCAATGTCTTTCATCACAATAATAATCCCGAACACACGCAAATATGTTTAATACTTACTTTTAGCAGATGTCTGCAGATGGAACAATCAAAGTATTAGCATCCTCAAAAATCCAAACTCAACATCACTGAAGCTGTCTGGGCTCACTTGAAGCTTGAATTGAAGGAGAAAATGCCCCAAAATCATGAAAAGTAATGTAAAACACAAATAAATAAATCTCCAGACTATGAGATTGAAATAAAAAGCTATCCAAGCTATTTTGTGTAAGAGCAGTAAAAACCGAATCATAGTCTTTATAGGTGGGATGTAACTAGTAAGCTGCATCGTAAGCATCCAGATAATAAGCAGTTACAATAACATGCATATGCCAATGCAGTGAAAGGCAGAATACACATCAAATAGTCCTATTGTCATGTCTTTAATAAAAGAGCAAGTCTATTTGACGGTGATGCTGCATGGCGCTGACAAAATAAAAGGATTAATAAAATTGAAATAATTGTCTTGGATATAACAACTCCCAATCCAGCAACCATGCCTCTGCACACATATCCAGGGTTATTGGAAATCTGGTGACTGGCTGGTGTTATGTTATACGCATGTGAGGATGGAAGTAACACTCGATTTATTTCAAACAACACACGCCAAGCCAGGCAGTAGCCTTGATGGCACTATTACAACCCCAATCACAGATGCTTCTTTTGCAGTGACCAAATCAAATTGTTATTGTTGTGCAGTTATATCATAAAGCACATGAAATGGCTTCATGTGAGAAGAAAAAAAATATTCTACCAATGTCTAATCATTTCACAACGCTTAGGAGATATTATTGCTTGTACTGCCGATGCAGGCAACAAAACCAGCCAGGTAACACAAAACAACATTGGAAATTGGCCTTCTTTAACCAGCCATTCACTCTGGCCTCGGGTTGACTCAACCTCAGGTTCAACTCTGTTTCACACTCACATTTCCTCAGTGTGGTAATCTCCTGGGTGCGTTTTCTGTAGCACAGGGCCTAGTGTTTGTGTCGGCCTTCGACTTTCAACCCCAGGGCAGGTTGCCGTAATGGGCTGGAGGAAACAACACTGAACCTGAGCCTCACAGATTTAGATGAGAAGAAACAGCTCTGTCTAAACACAAAAAAGATGTCATATGGCCATGTGCCAGATGGATCTTGGCTCTCTATATAGTGCTCTACAATTGCCGTTTCTTAATGTCATCCCGGTTTCTCACAACAGGAGACTAATCCCAAAACTTTTGGGATGTAGTCAGAATCTTCTAATTCTGTAGTGATGTCATAAGCACAACTACAGTAAGTTCTCATGCAATTCTGTCTGTTATTAAGGTCTTAATAGCCTGATGGTTTTAAAAGTGCTGTTTTACATCACCACCAATCCTCCCTTGATAAAAGCACAAATGCATTTTTTAACTACTATGGGGCATAACAAGTTCCCATAGACTTTCCAGTGACACGGTTATGACAGCTGAGGCTCAAAACCTTAGTAAATGCACAGTGTTTTGGTGCTTCTCATCAAGGCAATCTTCTAGGCCTGTTTCTATAAGACATCATGGAGACTAGCTAGGGACTGCTAGTGAGTGATTCTGTGCATGTATCAGACTGAAGAACTTTCATGGTTTCCTGAGTCTCTTGAAGAAACCACACTTTTAAGAGTCAGCAGTTTCACTGGCTGTGTGTGAGTGTGTGTGTGTGTGTGTGTGTGTGTGTGTGTGTGTGTGTGTGGGGGTGGGGATACAGTGCAGAGAGGCTTGTCTCTGCTCTCCTACCCCATGGCTGACTGCTCATTGAATCGTATCCACCTCCTTATCCAGACAGTCAAGAAAAGCAATGTGACAAACATTTCAAAGAGAGAAGACATCACAACCTGACAAACCACCGTTTTTCTTAGCAACAATCTTTCACAATAAAACAAATTATTTTCTAATTTTAAAAGTGAGCAATTCTTTTGTGACTTAATTATTCATTCTGTGATATTTGGACATGAGTTGTAAAATTGTTGCTGTGAAATCTGGAGGCCGGAAATGTTGTATTATGTCATGTATGTGCCGATATTTCCCTCTTCCTGTCAGACTTGGAATTTCATGGCTGAGCATGGACATAGGTTCTACTTATTGATTATAGAAATATCAATGATTGTATTACACAAACTTAACATAGAAATGGTTCCAATAAATACCTGGAACTAGATCCTACACTAAAAGTAATTGTAATAATATTGGGCAATTTTCTTTGCTGCACTGCTCAACCTATCGATTAAGACAGATGGGTTAAAATGGAGAGTTGCTCTTTTTACGTCCAAAAGTGATAGTCACTTCACTCGCTTTGTATTTCTCGCGAAAACTGGATATACTTGTTCTTAACCTGATGGGTAGGGGGATGGGTTGATGTCAACAATTTTTGAGTGAGTTCAAGAGGAAAATTTGAGAGGGAAAAAACTCCCTATACAGTGCTTTTTGACTAATCATTTGGCTTAAATCTAATTTATGTAAATAATTCTCCATAAGCATATTTAATGATGCACTTAATGCTAATCTGACTATTAATATAATTAAATGAAAACAGCCTTGACAATTCCTAAAACACCAGGACCAGATTAACATGCATCGCATTAGAATCCCCAAAATGATATTCATCAAAGTGTATCAGCAAAGCATTCTAACGCATCCCCACACCATGGCTACAGTTATCTATTACAGCATAACACTGAATGTGTACGTAGGTGGTCTTTGAAAGAGAAAAACAAATGTACTGTATATGTATTGCAGTAAAGTGGACAATGTCACGGTACTGGTACAGGTGGGCTATTGTACATACACAGTAAAAACAATCAATAGACATTTACTATACGGCTGTAATTCATGTCATGTTTCGAGGGTTAGAATGAAAGTGGCCTTTGTGGGATGCCATACTTCTCAACGACTCAGCTGTGTTCCCAATGATAACGTATTTCTTACAGTGCACTCCTACAATTTCAAATGCGGTGTTGGTCTTCAGAAACCAGAGGTGTGACCTTTCCTCGAGAGTGGCGACACCATTTGCTAAAGGTCAACCCAAATGACACATTAAACATTACAAACTGCTCCACTGCCAATGAGAACCATGTATAGCAGGAATACATTACAGTGTGTTCATGCTTTGTAGCAAGGTTAGATGGTAAACTGCACATGGGCTCACAGCTATCAAATAGCAACTATATAAAACATTTTTAAGTTGTCTCCTCGTTAACCCCATCGATGCCCTCTGCAATTCCACGTTGAGGATGAGATTGAGTTCGATGCCTTTCATAGCAACCAAAGTCTTTGATGGACACACTTGTGCCATTTCTTCTGTATTAATGCATTTAGGTAATTGCACCTTTGCGACCTTTTTCTCCAGACAGCCTTTCTACGCTGCGTGCTGTTCTCTCCCTGGTTATTGACCTGTAACACTTGTGACATTGCAGTGCTCGGATTCAAGAGGATAATAGAGGGGAGGGCGACCTTTATGATAAATTAATATTTAATAAAGTAATTGGTCTGGCGGGTGACTGGGCCATAAAGCACACGGCTGCTTTGTCTGCCTACCACTTCTACTCAGACGGGCACAGTGATTATTCTGGTCTGTATTCTGGCAAAGGGCAAACAGAATATCAAATATTCACCATGGAGAACACACAATACACAATTATTTCAGACTTAATGAAGTTTACTTTAGAAAACTATTTCAAAATGTATTGCAATGAAATGCAGTACAGGCATATGAATTTGTATATGCAGGTATGGACCCAAACACACACACACACACTCACACACACACACTTTAGGTGACCTTCAGAGGATTTCGTTGCATCTACCAACCTAGCTAAAGGCCAACAACATGAAATAATTGAAATTGAGATTCAAAACTGTTCAATCTTCCATTGTCAATTGTGGCATAAACATGATTAAATACAAACATCCTTTCAGAATATATGGTTTTGAAACTTCAGCGAAATTGAAATTCACCTGGTGACACAACTGTTTAATTAGAACAATTTACTTCATAGTTCCTAGTGATGCAATACAAACATTACTTTCATAACATACATTGATCTTACAGTTCAGAGGGATGCCATTCATACAGTAGTTTGATAACAATGACCTCACAGTACACAATAATGCCATTCATACAGTAGTTTGATAACAATGACCTCACAGTTCAGAGGGATGCCATTCATACAGTAGTTTGATAACAATGACCTCACAGTACACAATAATGCCATTCATACAGTAGTTTGATAACAATGACCTCACAGTTCAGAGTGATGACATTCATGCAGTAGTTTGACAACAATGACCTCACAGTTCCGAGTGATGCCATTCATACAGTAGTTTGAAAACAAACAATGACCTCACAGTTCACAGTGATGCCAATCATACAGTAGTTTCATAACAATAATGACCTCACAGATAAGAGTGATGCCATATTTACAGTAGTTCTTATCACACCCCTGTCACCTTTGTTATTGTCTTTCATCACCCCTTTTTCCCCTTCTGTCTTTTTCATTTTCTCTTTCTTATTCTCACTTGCTCACTCTCCGTAGTACTGATAAATGCATTCTGTCATCTTTTCCTTAAAGGCTGCCGAGGTCTGCATAGCAACTTTGGACAGGCTGGCTTTGATATCCATTAAGACATAATTATGTTAAAGATCTTGTATCTATTATTTGATGCTTAGCTGTGCAGGCTAAATTGCAGCAAGGTCAAGCTCCAATCGAAGCCCTGTGTTTAGTGACTCTGAGTGCTTCGGAGGTTTCATAATTGGCCTTTTGAATGGCTAATGGCACAGCATGATTGATGTGCTCTCAGAATTTAGTCTTATCGTTTGCATTGTGCCTATCAAGAAAGTTTAGATTAAGACAGAAAAAGCATAGCATATCTGTTTTTAGTGGCTATGAATAATGCTTCTCTGGCTTAATGATTTCTCAGCTTAAAAAAAGGTCTTTAGTCTGGCTCTAACTGACTGTCTGGTATTTTAATGATAAAATATTATGTCTTCCTCATCTATTCTGTGTGTATGGAGAGAGGTATTTCACTGGACAAAGACGGAATGTTTATTTGGAATTCTACAAGGTCAGAGGTGAACAGCAGGGGCCGGCATGTCGGGCCCACTGTGTATTCACTGGATGGTGCTTATTCACTCATTGAATGGCTTTTTATGATTCATCATTTTTATCTGAGTTGCATGCCCTGGGTTCTCCCTTCACCTCATGCATTTCTTGCTATGCCACTGTTTTCTAGCTTTGGAGGAATTCAGTGCTTTGCCCTGCCAGGTGGAATCTTTATACATCTAGGAAACACAGTATTTTCAGTGAATTAACTGATCTTAAAAATACCATAATGCACTTTTATAAGGAAATACATTTATTTGTTGAATGTATTTAATACTATTAATTTGTGTAAGCTGAAAATACATTTGTCCTGAGCAAACTCTTCCAAAATGCTTGAGATTCTGAAAACTTGTAATAATTTAATTGAACTGAAACAGTATTTATCTTAGGAGTAAACATAACTCAGCATTATGTTTGGGAGAGTCGAAGATTGAGACTCATGTCCTGCTTATAACCACACTGCTATCTCCACCAGGAATTGGCTTTTACATACGAGCTTTGAGGAAAGCACATTTCCTAGCCAAAAAACACAATTGAGCTAAAAGACACCCAACCTACCTCAAGGGGTTGCTACAAGATATCCATAATCCATATCATAACCCTGTCTGACATCCACCGTCCATCAAAATGGACACAAGTATCCCGTCTGCAATGAGGCAGGTTTAAACAACAAAAATATGAAAAAAGCCATGGCCACAACCATAACTCCATCTGATTGATAAATAGTTATAATAGTAATGCACTTTTAGAATTTTCTTAGAAAAATATTCTTTGAAAAATAAGAAATAAGAAAATAATAATATATAATAAATAAAATAACTACCAGATAAAAATGTAATTAAACATACATATATGAAATATATACAGCCCCTTTTCCAAAAAGGTTGAGATGTTGCATAACATGTTAATAAAAACAGAATGCCATGATGTGCTTATCGTCTATCCCTATATTTCATTGAAAATAGTACAAAAACAACCTATCAAATGACAAATGTTAATGTTTTTGGAAAAAGACATGCCAATTTAGAATTTGTTGCCAGCAACACGTTGGGACAGGGGCATGTTAACCACTGTGTTGCTTCACCTCTGCTTTTAACAATATTCTGTAAGTGTTTGGGAACTGAAGAGAACAATTGCTGTAGTTTTGATATAGGATTTCAGCTGCTCAACAGTCCAGGGTCTCCTTTTTTGTATTTTTATTTCATAATGCGCCAAATATATTCAGTGGGTGACAGGTTGGGAAAGCAGGCAGGCCAGTTTAGCACCCAGACTCTTTTACTACGAAGCCATGTTGTTGTGGTGCATGCAAATAAGCAAGGCCTTCCCTGAAAAAGACGTAGATGGCAGCATATGTTGCTCCAAAACCTGTATGTATTGTTGAGCATGAATTGTGTCTTCACAATTCCTGCAAGTCACCCATGCCATGTGAACTAATGCACCCCAATACCATCATAAATGCTAGCTTTTGAACAATGCGCTGATGAGAAGCCAGATGGTCCCTCTCCTTTTTATTCTGGAATTGCCACTTCCATCTCAGTCCATCTTTAATGAGCCCGGACCCAGAGAAGGCAACAGCGGTTCTAGACTTTTTTACATCTGGTTTCTTCTTTGCATGGAGTTTTATCTTGCATTTGTGGATGCAGCAATGTACTGTGTTTACAGACAGTGGTTTCGGAAGTGTTTCTGAGCCTATGCAGTGATGTCAACCACAGAGCTGTGTCTGTTTTTAATGCAGAGCCACCTACAATATTGGCTTTCAGCCTACTCCCTTGCATACATAGATTTCTCTAGATTCTCTTAATCTTTTAATGATTTTATGTACCGTGGATGACCCCCAAACTAAATGTTTCTTTGAGAATGATTATTCTTAAATTGTTGCACTATTTGCCTTTCACAGAGTGGTGTTGAACTTCTCTCTATCCTTACTTCTGACAGACCCATTTTCTCTTGAATAATCATTTAATACCCAATCATGTTACTAACCTGTTGCAAATGTACCTAATGATTGTTGATATGTTGTCTTTGTAGACATTCCTATTGAATATAGGGTGGTAATGTTTTGCACATGATTGCATTCTGTATTTTTATTTACATTTTACGCCGCGTCCCAACTTTTTTGGAAACATGGTTGTACATTACAGTAAATAATACAGTATATTAAAATGTACAGTATAATTTGAATGAAGGGGTAGGTGAACTGATAAAGGTATGTCTTAAGGCTTGCTTTTGAAGCCATGTCTGTGCAGGCCAGAGGCTCTCAGGAAGGGGGTTCCAGGGATCACGTCCAATGTAAGAAAAGGCACGGTATCCTATTTTTTGGAGCTGGGTTCTTGGTTCATTGAGCAGATTGGCATTGGTGGACCATAGAGGGCGCGGAGGTTCATAGAGGGAGAGCAGGTCAGATAAGTAGGCAGGTCCCATGCCATTGATAGCTTTATAGACTAAAAGGATCATTTTATAGTCAGCTCTTTGAGGGACAGGAAGCCAGTGAAGGTCAGCTGGGGAGAGGTGTGATGTGGGCAGATTCATTTGATTGTCTCAGGATCCTTGCAGCACTGTTGTGGATGAGCTGTATTTTATTAATTGAATTTGCTGGCAGGTCACTTAGTACTGCGTTCCCATAATCAATTCTGGAGAAAACAAATGAATGAATAAGCTTTTCTGCATCAGAAAGATGAGAGGTCTGAGGCGAGACATTTTCTTAAGCTGAGAAAATTGTTTTGTACAATGTGAGCCTTAAAAGAGAGAGTAGAGTAACATTTCACACCCAGATTGAGGATAACTGAGGAGAGGGGACTAATGTAACCGTCAATAGCAGGGCAGATGCTGTATGAGTTGGTGATTTGCTGTGGGGTGCCTGTTAGCATTGCCTATGTCTTGCTGCTATTGAGTTGGGAGCAGTTGTTCCTCTCTCTCTTAGGTGCTGAAGTAGAATGGGGTGAACTACTGATTCAAAAGCAGCACTAAGGTCCAGAAGAATCAGGATGAAGAGGGATGCTGTATCTGCAGCCATGAGCAGATCATTAACAACCTTCACCAATGCTGTGTCTGTACTACGCATTTGTCAAGATGCCCGACTGGAAAACCTCATAAAGCTACAAACCCCTCACCCACCCGACCTTTGGCAAGGCAGATCACACCTCCATTATTCTCCTCCCAACCATCTAAAACAGAATAACCATTTTTTCAGGCATTTCATCACTCGAATGAGGAATCCGTTACCACTCTTCAGGACAGCTTTGAAACAATAGATTGGCAGATGTTCTGTGATGCAGCCGATGGGGACACTGATGAATACACAGACTCTGTCTAAGCATGTGTCTTCAAGTGCAGTGATGATGTCGTCCTGAAAGTCAATGTTAAGACTTTCCCCAACCTTAAGTCCTGGTTTAATGGTAATGTCCATGCTATGCTCAAGCACGGTTCACTTGCAATAATTACATGGACCTGGAGGCTTTGAGAAGGTCCAGAAATGACCTACGGAAAGCTAACAGAGATGCAAACAGGGACTACAGAGATGATAGTGGGAAGTTGGAGTCTAACTACCGCAGCTCTGACCCGAGACACATGTGGTATGGACTGCGACACATCACAGACTATAAAGGGAGAAACAACAATGATGCCCAGCCTGCTGCCTCTCCCCGAGCTGAACACCTTCTATGCACGGTTTGAGGTGACCAACACCATTCATTCTGGAAGGCTTGTTAAGGACCAGGATGACTTCACTTTCTCCTTAGCCATGGCCAATGTGAGCAGAGATTTTCGAAGAGTGAACCCTCAGAAGTCACCAGGGCAAGATGGCATTCCAGGCCGTGTCCTTTAAGGGGTGTGTTGACCAGCTAGTGTATGATTTCATCTCCATATTCATCCTCTTCCTGTCTGCAGTTCCCACCTGCTACAAACTGACCAATTGTCTCTGTACCAAAGAAATCATCCACCTGCTGGAATCCACCTGCCTACTGCCCTGCATCACTAACCTCCATCATCATGAAGGGCTTTGCTTGGCTGGTCAGAACCCACATCTGTTCCACCCTTCCTGACACCTTGGACCCCTTTCAATTTGCATATCGTTCCAATGGATCTACGGACAATGTCATCCCCCTAACGACACACTGGCCTCACCCACCTGGTAAAAGCAACACATACGTGTGGATGCTGTTTGTGGACTACAGCCCAGCATTCAACTATTGTGCTCTTTAAGCTTGTACCTAAGCTCCAGACACTGGGAATTAACTCATCTCTTTGCAATTGGATCCTGGACGTCCTGACAAGCAGAACTCAGGTTGTGAGAATGGGCAACCTTACCTCAGCACTGTCCCTGAGCAACAGAGCCCCCCAGGGCTGCATACTGAGTCTCCACCCGTACTCCCTGTTCACTCATGACTGCGTGGCCACACACAGCTCCAACGTCATTCTTAAGTTTGCAGATGACACCATCGCTCTGGGTCTCATCTGCAACAACGATGAGACTGCTTACTTAGCGGAGGTAGGGGACCCAGTTACATGGTGTCAGGAGAACAACCTCTCTCTCAATGTCTGCATGACTAAGGAGATAATCAGGAAGCAGCGCTTCATTCCCCCATAAACATGGGTGGATCTGAAGTGCGGAGGGTCTCTGACTTCAAGTTCCTCTGCGTGTTCATCAAAGATGACCTCACATCGTCCAGGCAAGCAGCCTCGGCAGTAAAAAATGGACCAAAACAGCTGTACTTCATGAGGAGAAGTCTGAAAAAACTGGGTGGTGAAGTCAGCGGAGCGAATCGTCTGTTGCCATCTCTCCTCCGTGCAAGGCATCTACCACACATTGGTGGATGCTTGCCTTAGGCACATAAAATCCAAGTGAATGAAACAATCTCCTGAAGTGGCTTTGATATCTTCAGGGCAGCCTCCCTGTGCCTCTTTAGTCTCAGCGGCCTCTGCACCCTCCACATCCTGGCTGTTTTCCACCACCTCCATAGTCCAGCATTGTCACAGCATTGTCAATGCTCTGGCCTCAGCCCCAAGCTGCTCCGTGGGTGCCCTTAAATACCTCCTCTTACAAGGTCCTGATAGGAGACATCTGTGCAGAGCCCGGCAGATCCCCGGCAGAACCTGACGAGCCACCCAGTGCCCACGACAGATCCCGGCGAGCAAGCAGAAAAACAGACAGAACCATGAGTTTTGCGATAAGAACCAGCACAAACCTGCAGTGAAAAAGGCCCTGGGAAACCTAGCAGGTTTTACTTCCTGCTTGACTCCACAGCTTTGACTCGCTTTGGCTGTTTTGATGCACATTCATTTAAATTCACTCTGGTAAAACCAAACCCTCTTTCCTTGTGTACTACATCATTATTGCTGACAAAGTAACAGTTACAATGTGATTGCTTTAAAACAAAAAAAATATGCAGCACAGGAGCCTCAGCCATGTTGTGCCATTTGAAGTATTTCTAGAAGCATCCCGCCAGGCAGGTGCAGAATGTGGATCACCTTTGTGCATTCACTAAAAGACATACTGACAACATCAAATTTCAACCAGGGCCAGGAAAGAGATAAGCAAAGAATAGTCACATTTGGAGACCCATTTTGGCTACGCCCCTTCTCCCAGTGTGGATCTGTAGTTGAAAAGCAGTTACCAAGATGCACACAGCAGGTGGCCACAAGAAAAACAGCTCTACTACTCCTCTCTTCTACACCAACTGCAATGGGTGACGGTTTAAAACAGGCAAGGAAGGATCCCTATCTAGTCGAATTTAATATCTGTGCTGTCTGTTGGGGCAATGCAAACATCTTCATGTATGGTTATGGAATTTGAAGACTCGCTGACAATTTAGGAATTTTGGCTCCAGTCTGAGCCGACAGGGCAGGTGTCTTAAAGACACAGGCACACGCGCTCAAAGATGCACACACACTGAATCACGCATGAGATGGGAGTCCCAATGAGATGAGAATTGTTACCCACTCTTATTAGTTGGAGTTTAATTATAAGCAATTGTAACCATGCCAATCTCTGGGGCTGAAAATATACAATTCTGATTGTTCTGTATACAACAAATCACAGGTACTTTTTTAACACACTGCCACCAATTACATAACTTCATTTGTTTATCATCATCATACTCCGCTTAAAAACTGAACACTGTAGGAGCAAAATGCTCGCAGTAAATGCTTAATAAAT